>LR999963.1:110481323-110514011 GCA_905220375.1 Tachina fera
GTCATCCAGAACAAACCCAAAATTAATTATTAAGTTGAGTACGTAATCGATTTTGATGAGAGCCAACAAATTTATTATCAGCTACTTTGAAACTCATTTCAGTTTTATATTAACATTTTGCTGTTGTTATTTTAGATGGTACCTTAGCTGAGTGGAAGCGCGTTCAGTACACAACGTGTGATGATACATTCTTGTTCGAACCCAAGAAAATTTTTTTTATTTACTGACTACCAAGTGATTTAAAAAAGTTAACTTCAAGTTAGCTGAAGGTAATGCAGAGTAAGCCAATTGACTACCGCCTAGAACAAAGCAATGTTAAAATAGTCAGTTGATTACATTGAAGAGTAATTCAAGTGTCAGTCAGTACTAGTTGCGAAAGAGTTAACTTTAAGTTAGTTTAAGGTTAACGTAATTTCCGACATTTCGTCCACTTCGACGAATTCGTCGATAAGCATTGTATGCGTAAATTTGTCTTGTGAAGCACAATGATGACGAATTTACTCACCGAATTGCTCTCTCATATTTGATAAATTTGGTTGTTGTGTGTACAAAGACAGAGACTGTAAGAGAAAATTTTTTTCCGTCGTTCGTCGGCATATAAAATAGAAATAAATATAACTCGGAGTACGTCACTCACGACAAATTTCGTTCGACGGCGGCATTGTGTTCATTTTCATATGAACAAATGTGTTTTATTTTTTATGATGAAAGTTCGCACCGAAAAATTCGTCGTTCGTCCCAGTTGTGTACCTAGCATAAATGAAAGAGCATAAGCTCTCAAATCACATACATGATTTTCATCCGAACAATTGTGCTATGGCTTGGCGGTTACAGCTCTACAATAAAAACAAAAGCTTTTCACAAAAGTATATTTATACATACATCCATAAAAAGAATCAAACACACACATAGCCCAGAAAATCTCGGCATGAAAATCCCCATAATCTCCCCCATTTGTAACGTGGTTGCCATAATCTTTCTTTTTTCCCGGTTTTGAATTCCCAAAACATGTCTCAGACCGCCATTACTACACTACTGTTATGCATACTACATCAATTAACACCGAAATTAAAAAAATATAAATTAAATGGTACTGTATCAGTTAATGTAACTTTTACTATGTAATTTTGGCAACTTGCTGTATCTTGGAAACCATAAGAGGCAAACTCTAGAAACTTTCAAAAACGCTGAAACTAAAAAATTCTAAAATAAAAAAATTTTCAAACGAAAACATCGTCTAAAGCTATGTACAGACCGTTGTCAGATCTTACAATATTGCCAATAAAATGTGCTAAACATTTATTATAACCGTGTGAACTAAGAGATTTTGTCAGACGTCGTTGCTAGAAAGAGCATTGTCAGTCCATTGCAAGACTAGCAGCTGACATCAAATTGTCAGACATCTTACAATCATGTGAACACATTATAAAATTATTGTCAGATATTTGTCAGACATTTTACAATCGTCAGATGTGCGAAGCTTATGCATCTGACAATGGCGTCATTGTAAGAGAATTATGTACTTCTATGGGTAACACTGCACACGCTTGATTTTAAAGAAAAACTTTATAATAAAATATATGCACACAAAATCATTGCAATTGCTTCTTTATGGTCCATAACAATTTATACTTTCACTTTTAACATTTAACACATACACAAACGGTTAATAATTAACAACTTCTAACAAATGCTTTGAGTCTGGCAACGCATAACAACAGATCTGACAATTTGGGCTTATGACAACCGTGTGAACTGACAATTTTTCGACTGACGATTATGTCAGATGAATTTATTGCCATAGAACCGTCTATTTCGAGACATGAAAAATACACCAAGTCATAAAATTAGTCTAAAAAAATTTCTATTGATGTGTAGTATAAAATAGTTTAAATAAATGTGAAAATCGTTGTAAATTTGATGGTAAAAAACCATAAGAAAAGAGCTTGATAGAAATATATGTATGTATAAAGTGACTGTACCGGAATATTTCCAACGAAATGAAAGAAAATTTCTAGAAACGAAATAACGAATAACTGTCGTTACCCACATAAATAAATTTTTTTTACACTAACGAGTGTGTGCAACGAAAAACCAGTTTTCAAAAAAGAATGATCAATAAATGAACAAGTTCACTCTTAAAAATTCGTATGCGCTAACATGCTGTGAACAATAAAAAAAAATAATAATAATACATTGAGCCATCCCTGCAAGCATTATATGAAAAAACTGATCATATTCGAGTCATTTACGACTCCTCTGCGTGATTAAAATAGGCATATATGAGCTCATTTTCTGATCGTAAATGATTGTTTTCTCGGGAGAAAATGGTATCCTACATGCGATCCTTCTTGAGGAGTCTTTTATTACCCGCTTTTCTGATCAGTTTCGACTCATTTATGACTCATATATTTTAAAATAAATAAATAAATTACTTTTAAAGCATAAGCACGACTCATTTTCGAGTCTTTTTTCAAGCGCGCAAGTGTTTAATCAGTTTTTAATCGTCAAAAGTACTCGAGGAAAGCTTAGTTAGGTGATTTTTGCTAAAACAATCTTCCAAATGCTAGTAGGGATGTAACAAAAATAAAGAAAAACAAGTAAGAGTGCTATATTCGGCTGAGCCGAATCTTATATACCCTTTACCAAAGTGCGTTTATGTAGAATAGAGATACATACACAAGCAAAGAGATATGTAGGTACATATTAATTTTGTGAAAAAATTCATACTTTTTGTGCAATTTTTAGGTTTTAGGCATTATGTTTAATTTGGTGCTTTTTTTGCCAATTTTTTTTCATATAAGCAATTTTTTTGGTTTTGCCGATTTTTTCGGTTTTTGGCGTTTTTTTAATTTTGGCGATTTTTTTGTTCTGGCGATTTTTTTGATTTTGACAATTTTTTTTTTCATTTCGGCGATTTTTTTTATATATATTATTTTTTTTATTTTTTTGTGGCAATTTTTTAGTTTTGACACTTTTTTCTCGTTTTGGCGATTTTTTTCGGTTTTTGGCGACTTTTTCCCTTCTGGAAATTTGTTTGATTTGACAATTTTTTTCACTTAGGCAATTTTTTTATTTTTGGCAATTTTTTTTCATATAGGCAATTTTTTTTTTTGTTTTGGCGATTTTTTCGGTTTTTGGCGTTTTTATTTCTTTTTGGGAATTTTTTTAGTTTTGACACTTTTTTCTCGTTTTGGCGATTTTTTTCGGTTTTTGGCGTTTTTTTAATTTTGCCGATTTTTTTTCGTTTTGGCGAACTTTTTGATTTTGCCGATTTTTTCTTCGCCTAAGCGATTTTTTTAGTTTTTGGCGATTTTTTTCATATAGGCAATTTTTTTGTCTTGGTGATTTTTTTCGGTTTTTGGCGTTTTTTTTTTAATTTCGGCGATTTATTTTCGTTTTGGCGATTTTTTTGATTTTGGCGATTTTTTTCATTTAGGCGATGTTTTTTTTCATTTTTGGCGATTTTTGTTCATATAAGCATTTATTTTTTGTTTTGGCGATTTTTGCGGATTTTTGTCATTGTGGGAATTTTTTTTGTTTTGACACTTTTTTCTCGTTTTGGCGATTTTTTTCAGTTTTTGACATTTTTTTTGCGTTTTTTTTCGTTTTGGCGATTTTTTTGATTTTGCCGATTTTTTTCATATAAGCGATTTTTTAATTTTTGGCGATTTTTTTTCATATAGGCAATTTTTTTTGTTTTGGCGATTTTTTTCAGTCTTTGGCGTTTTTTTTTAATTTTGGCGATTTATTTTCGTTTCGGCGATATTTTTTTATTTTGTCGATTTTTTTCATTTAGGCGATTTTTTTTTAATTTTTGAAGATTTTTGTTCATATAACAATTTGTTTTGTTTTGGCGATTTTTTTAATTTTTGGCGTTTTTTGTCATTGTGGAAATTTATTTTTAGTTTTGACACGTTTTTCTCGTTTTGGCGATTTTTTTCGGTTTTTGGGTTTTTTTTAATTTAAGCTTTTTTTTTCATTTTGGCGATTTTTTTCGTTTTGGCGATTTTTTTCAAATTTTTGGCGATTTCATAATTTTTGGATTTTTTAGTTTTACCGTTTTTGAAAATTTCAACAGTTTAGCTCTTACGGTTTCCAAGATATAGCAATTTGTTAAAATTACATAGTCAAAATTGCGTTAACTGATGGACCACTCTTTAATTTAAATTTTTTTAATTTTAGTGTTAATTTTTGTAGCATATATAAAAATACACTAATTTTACAAATTTCAAGTGTCAATATGCATATGTACATATATAATACAATTGTATGTATATTACATGGGACTTTAAAAGTTTTCGTCACTCATTTTGGAACACCCTTTAATTTTTACTTTTTATATATTTGTTGTTGTAGCGACCAAAGTTCTACATACACTGTCCAAATTTCAGACCCGTAGCTTTTACCGTTCCTGAGAAAATAGCCTTCTTCCTAAAACATGAAATATGTTTAATTATTAGAAAAAAAGTTAAAATTTTCCAACCCTGGAAACGTTTTTTTAATTTGTTAAATTTTTAATTTATTTTTTTAATTATAAATACCAATTTTATTCATACCGAAGTATAAAATAAGTTAATTTAATAAAAAAGTAATGAAAACTTGTTTTCGGTAGTTATTTTCTATGGGAAAATGGAGTTTGAGTTTTCCAGCTCTGAAACCGTCTGCTCGATTTTGCTAATTTTCAATAGCAAAATTTTTCGGAAAATTTCTGACACACCAGTCCAAGAACGAAGTCTCTAGCTCTTCTGGGAGCTTGGGAAAACCGATTTCACGTACAGACAGACGGACATCGCTTGTTCGTCTTCCCTATCCATAAGGATCCAGAATATATATACTTTATGTGTCGCTTATTAATATTGTAGAAATTACAAACGGAATGACAAACCTATATATACCCTTTTACCATTTTTTGGTAAAGGGTATAAAAAGAGAGAGTGAAATTTGAAAATCTGGATATTGTAGTGAAACAGCATATATATTTTGTTTTGGGTACAAAAAATACATAAAGCCAAGTAAATATATATAAATTATTAATTTGAGAGGTAGGTCACTAATGTCACTTATGTAAAGTAAATACTGGAAAATAGAGTGTTTTAATTGGTGGATTTGATTTTGGATTATTTACCAAATCATTAGATTTTTGTGTTTTGTTAACAATTAAAATTATATAAAATTAATCAACATGTAAATTTAAACGAAGGAATTTTGTAAAATAAATAGTGTATGATAAAATACAGGGCGAAAACAAAATTCTCACGAGTTCGAGTTAAATAAATAAATATTCTTGATATTGATAAAGAGTAGAAGAAAAAAGGAAAATAGAGATACATAATTTTTGTTGTTTATATAATCCGATTGCGTTTGTATTTTTATGGTAACAGGTGCACCGATAGTTGATGCATTTGGCGTGTGTATGAGAATTTTGATTTTTCCTTTTTTAAGGAAATTTATAAGATATTTTAGATTTTGCAAAACCAATTATAAGACTAAAAATAGAAAAAAGAGTATTAAGTACTCTTTTGATGTTTTTATTGCCCACGGAAGATATATTATAAACAAATTTATATATTGGATATTTCTTTTAACAGCAAATTTTTTATGTCAGTAGATGTTGAAGATTCCGTTTCTAAATTCTCTAGCAAAAGCGCCCAAGATGTGCATTCGTGGTTGTTGGAATTACAATTACAGAAATATATTTATGCAAAGCACTTGTTACGAGGCGCAGCGAAGAATTTCGTCAGAAGTCAACCTAGTGTAGGAGAATGGAGTGCCTTTAAAACAAGCCTGCGCAAAGTGTTCGGGACAAACCCCTCTGCAGTATCGATTCACCGAAAATTAAAAAATCGTAAAAACCAAAATGAAGAAACATTTCGTCAGTATTTGTATTCGTTGATGGAAATAGGCGGCCCAATCAAACTAAATAGCATCAGCATCATCGAGTATTTTAAAGAAGGCATCCCATATAGCGTGTCCAATAAAGTCATACTGTACCAAGCTCGAACCCTAGATGAATTAAAAAAAAGTTAGCCGTCTACGAATAATTTTTTTAACAGAAAAGTCATGAAACTTTAAAAGCTACAAACCACGCTTTGAGAGGCCAACACCAGATCTACGTGTTGAAAGCAGAAAATATTTTAAGTGTGGAGTAGAGGGGCATATGGCAAATGATTATAGAGCAACATCCATCAAGTGTTTTAAATGTAAGAAGGGTGGCCACAAATTGTATGAGTGTAGAACGGTTAAGAGGGAAAACAATACCACAGATATCAAGCCGAACGTCAATACATTGACCGAAGATACGTCATCGCTACCGAGACGAATATTTAAAGACATAGTAGTTCTTGCAAAAATAGTTTCGGCAATAATCGACAGCGGTAGTGATATTAGTATCCTAAGGCATGATACGCTTTTAACCTTTAACTAACGAGGTGGTGGTAAATTTTACCCTCTCTTTACGTTTTTTTTAAATTCTCTCTTCCATTGCGCTCAATCAATTTAATTCTCTTAGTATCTTCATATATTGTGATCGTTGTCATTCAGTTGTGTTTTGGCTGAGCTAGACATAGCACGAGCGGAGCTACGCACATGCTGGTGTAAAAATTACCACTCCTCGGCATTTACGTAAGTTTTTCTTTGAAAATATTTTACCACCACTTCAGCGTTAGCGTAAGTATTTAGTAGAAACAAATTTACCCCACATCGAAATGAACGTAATATTTTCGTGGAATTATTTTTACACATTTTTTAACCTTTAACTGACGAGGTGAAATTTTGGGACATAGTTTATGACGTGGTGGTAAATTTTACCCCTCTTAATTTTACTAAAAAAAATTAGTAAAAAATATTTTTTGATAATTATTTGTTTTTTAAAAATAAGCTACTATATTTTTAATTACAAAAAATAAAGAAAACAAAAATTGTTTTTATTCGTTTGAACATAACAGGTACTTTATTTCACAAACCCTTTTTGTAAAATAAAAAAATCGACATATAAATAAGTTATAAAAAAATATGATTAAAAAAGAAACAAAAACTTAAAGGGCATTTTTTCACAGCCAAATATATACATTTAAACATATAAAAGAGATCATAAAAAAAATAGTAAGGTGTAAAAACTGCAGGTCCACCTTATAGGTGGTTTTTTACTCATCAAAATCTGTGTTCGCACAGTGTAAGCATATACGTTTGCTGCATCCCATACACATTGGCTTACTACATTGCAGACAAAAGTCTGTAGTTTTTCGCTTTAGCCTAGTGGGGCATATGTGGCATAACTTACGAGCAACGTGGATCGGTTCTACTGGAGGCGGAGGTACTGAGTCCGGACCCAAAATGCTACCAATTGTGTCTCGTAATACCCGAGGGAGCTTTTGGTTGTGTTGACGTCTTTGCAGATGTGGTAAAATCATTTGTCTTGCAAGCTTTTTCAAAAAGTCTCCTCTTGAGCTGTTATCATAATCCTTTGAAGATTGAAAAATAATGAAAGAGTTGACACCACAAACATCCACAATTCTATAAAATATGTCTAATGGCCAGCGGCGTGTACGTCGACTGGATGAATAAATCGAGCATTTCTTATCGAGCTCATGCACTCCACCTTTTGTATTGTTATAATCAGCTATCATTGCAGGTTTTAAAGTGAGTGGGTCATCTTCTTTTTTGTGATGCATGGAGGACAATAATAAAACAGCGCGATTTTGACGAGGCACGTATGATAAAATAGTGGCATCTTTGGTAAAACCATATATGCAGGATTTTAACGGTCTGTTTTTTTGGCAAAAATTCTGGTGGAATCTCTCTTTTGTTCTTTTTCAACGTACCTAAATAAGTTAGTTCTCGTTTTTTAAGTTCTTCCACCAGCTGGACTGATGAAAACCAGTTGTCAGCAGTTATATTTCTTCGACTTCCTTCTATTATTTTAGACAGCCTTATTACTGATTGTGTTGGTACTGCAAGTCGTTTTTCTTCATTTGTTAGACCAACTGCATCCGAGTTTTTTCCAAAGTATATATAAGCATTTGCAAGATATTGTGTGCGTGCATCAGTCAATGACATTATCTTAATGCCATATTTTGCGGGTTTCTTTGGCATGTAAATTTTGAACTTGCATCTTCCACGAAATGGTACCAACATTTCATCAATACAGGCATGAGTACCAATTGAATAACTTTTTCGGCAGTTTTCTATGAATTTGTTGAATATACCAGAAACTGCTGCTATTGGGTCGTTCAATAATCGTTGTTGTCTATCACAGGAGTTATCAAATCTTAAGCAATTTAGAATACAAAGAAACCGGTTCTTAGACATTGTAGCTCTAAAAACTTCTCTGCCCGTTCCATCAGTTGCAAAAATAAATTGAGCGGCCTCGTGGTTAGACTTGAATACGGATGTGTAAATCAAGATACCGAAAAATGCACGCAATTTTATATTATCTAGCATTTTCGCTTCAGTTTGTGCTGTTAGATCAAATTTTGCTTTTAATTTTGTATTTGTATGTTCTAAAATCATGTTCTCCATATCGCTATCAAAAATTCGCGACCAATATCCATATAAATCCTTTTCCGATTGCGGTTGTGTAGCAACTGGTAACCGCACAATATTATGAAGAGGAGTCTTTACGCAGCATGTCGGTTCCAATGCTGACCACTTGAACCCGTTTTTTCCATAAAAATAGTTTACAGCAGATTCACATACATTTTCATCAACAACTAGTTCTTCTTCATCATTTCCAACAATTTCCTCAGCAACCATCGTATCCGCTTCATCGTATTCACTGCATGCATCATCTTCTATACGTATTTCATCCTCCGTGTCACTTTCTTCAATGCAGAAATCCGGATCAACAATTTCGTCGTCGATTTCGCTAACATCGTCATCGTCCTCAAAACATTCCTCAAGAAATTGAGATATGAATAAATCACTGAGTTTTTTTGAATTCGACATTATCTGTAAACTTAAGTAGCATATCACGTAATTTAACCTTTAACTAACGAGGTGGTGGTAAATTTTACCCTCTCTTTACGTTTTTTTAAAATTCTCTCTTCCATTGCTCTCAATCAATTTAATTCTCTTAGTATCTTCATATATTGTGATCGTTGTCATTCAGTTGTGTTTTGGCTGAGCTAGACATAGCACAAGCGGAGCTACGCACATGCTGGTGTAAAAATTACTAACTGATACTATACTCGAGCCTATAAAGAAAACGTTGACCGGTATTGGTGGTAAGAATATCACGACAATTGGTTGTTTAAAATTAGAGTCAAACTACACACAGTCGAAGGGGTCATGAATTTCCACATAGTACGAAAAAATGATATTGTATACTCGGAGTCAAAATTCCTAAAGTCAGATTATTTCAAAGAGTAGTAGAAAAAAATTTTGAAAATGAGTCAGTTCAGTCAGTGAATCGTTTTCCGAGAGGAAGCTTGTCTTTACCCATTGGACGCTAATTCACTTGCAGAGCTGAGGGAAGAATTTGGTGGTATTATATACGCTGTAACTGGACAAAACGAAATTGATTTAAATTTAGATTATCTAAAACAGAGTTACCATACCAAAATTAGATCGGCAGTAGACAGTTATCGACCACAGAAACCCTTGACACATGCAGTAAAAAGGAGAATCTTACTTTCCGACGATATTCCGATAGCAAGTAGACCGCGTAGAACCTCATACGCCGACCAGCAAGTCAAAAAGGCTTAGGTTAAGGAATGGTTGAAGGAAGGCGTTATTGAGCCGATTTTTTCAAAATATTCTTCGCCAGTCGTGCTTGTTTCGAAAAAGGATGGTAGTAGATGGCTTAGTGAGAAGATAGTTTGTGACAACTTTCCCATGGCAATAGTCGATGACGTCATTCAAAGACTACAAGAGGCCAAAGTGTTCACGACACTAGATTTGAAAAATGGATTTTTTATGTACCTATTGCGAAAGAGTCGCAGAAATATACCACATTCATCACGTCCAATGGGCAATACGAGTTTCAATTTGAGCCCTTCGGAATTAGTAATTCCCCAGCAGTGTTTTGTAGATATTTATCGGCCGTGTTTCATGAGTTGATAAGAGACGGTACGATTGTTGTCTACATGGATGATATAGTGATATTGTCACATGATGAATAGCGGGGCATACACAATTTGTATAAAGTACTAGAAGTCGCATCATCAAATGGACTTCGATTCAATTGGAGCAAGAGTCAGTTTTTGCGCCGCAAAATCAGATTTCTAGGGTACGTAGTGGAAAACTCTTCGATATCGCCATCAGAGGAGAAAATTTCGGCAATAAAAAATTGCCCAGTGCCAACGAAGGCTAAGGCTATGCAACGCTTCTTAGGCTTGACGTCATTTTTCGGTCGCTTCTTACCAGATTATGCCAGGGTCGCTAAACCGCTGTCAGATTTGCTGAGGAAGAATGCAAACTTTAAGATGTGGAATATGTGAGCAGAAAAAGCACTCCTGCCAAAGAGTAATTTCATTCGTAAGAAGTAGAAGTATTAGCCATAGTCGAAGCATTGAAAAATGGCGAATATAAGTTTTGGGACTGAGGTTCAAGATAGTTACGGATTGAAATGCGTTTGCTCTCACCATGCGCAAATGGGATGTTCCACTCAGGGTATCGAGGTGGGCGATGTTCCCTCAAGACTTCGACTACACAATTGGACATCGGTCCGGAACCCGAATGAAGCACGTGGACCCACTTAGTCGTGTTTATAGCCTAATGATACAAGATTCATTCCAACATCGCATAAAAGAAGCGCAACAAAATGACGATTGGACAAAGGCAGTGTGCCAGGTATTAGAGAAAAGCGACCATGAAAATTATTTTATGAAGCATTGCATTCTCCACAAAGATCATGCACAAGAACTTATAGTTATAACAGGTATTATGAAGAATCTTTGCTGTGCGTAAAACAAAGGAGCTAGTTGAGAGACAATTCTATATACCAAAATTCGAAGCAAAAGCAGAGGCGGTGGTGAAGAGCTGCATAGAGTGCATGATGATCGTGGCAAAGACGGGGGGAGAGAGGGTATGCTTAACCCGGTCGAGAAATCGGACAAACCGTTTGTAACATACCACATAGATCATGTAGGACCAATGGAGACCACCCAAAAAATGTACAACCACATATTCGTAGTCGTTGACGTATTCACCAAATTTGTGTGGCTGTACCCCACCAAAGGTACAGGCAGTAAAGAGGTAGTAGAAAGATTGAAGAAACAGGCAGCTGTGTTCGGCAATCCGCAACGCATAATATCGGACAAAGGAAAAGCGTTCACGGCCATTGAATTTTCAGAGTAGTCCTCAGACGAAGGAATTCAGCACCTATTAATTGCCACAGGAGTGCCAAGAGGCAATGAAAAAATCGAGCGTATTAACCGTATAATAATGCCCATGTTAGCTAAAATGTGCGCCGAGAACTCATAACATTGGTATAAACATGTCGAAAAAGCCAAGCAAATAATAAACAACAGTCCGTCGAGAAGAACTTAACATACACCTTTTGAGCTGATGACAGGCGTTAATATGAGAACCCAAAAATATGTTGAAAACACGAAAATTTTAGAGGAGTTGTCCATAGCCGAGCTACTCGATTAAAGAGATCACATTCGAAAGGAAACCTGAGAGAACATAATAAAGATCCAAGCCGAAAATAAGCGGACCTTCGGCAAAAAAAGAGCGCCAAGCACAGGTTATAAAATAGGAGACATAGTAGCCATAAAACGTACACAATATGGGACAGGGATGAAGCTACGTCCGAAATTCTCAGGACCGTACAAGGTCATAGCTAAGGCGAATCGCGATCGGTATGAAGTAGAAAAGATTGGCGAAGGTGATGGGACAAGAAAATGCTTTAGTGTCGCTAAGTTCATGAATCCGTGGAGTCCGGCTTTGGGACGAAGCAAGCGTCAGCAGGGCCGAATGTAGGATGGACTTTTTGACCCACCTTAAGATCGGAATACGGACAGACAGAAAAAACAAACACACAAGACGTACGTACAGGAGAAATACACAAGACGTACACACACAAGCCTTACATACAGGAGACATATGTACATTGATGAGAGACACAAACATACATACGAACACACAGACAAGACATGAGAAATGATACTGAGGTTGACTAAATGAAAAGAGGATCATACAATTCAAATGATGTGAGGCCGACACGAGTAACTGAGTTAAATAAATGCTTAAAATAAAAGATATTAAAATGTCGACAATATAATAAATACATATACTCAATTATAACTAAATGAATATAATGTATACATAAAAGTATGAAATGAATTCTGAATAGAATACCCAGTGCGTAAAAGTATGAAATAAATTGTGAACTTAAATAAACACAAAAATAAAATACTTAATAATGAAACATAAATACTACATAAATATATATAGAAACAAGTGAAGCTAGAAAAATAATAATAAAACTTAAAAAATTTTTATTTTAATTTGAAATTTGTTTGCAAGAAGTTTCCTTAGGATTCATGTTTATCAACCAATTTTTATTTAATCGATATATAGTCGATATAATATACTCGAAGGGTTAAAAAATGGTAGGAAACTGGGACAGATTTAGATTTTTAGGTACTATGAACTAAGTTTTTATTCCTCAAGAAATAACCTAAAAAAATTATAAGCGTTGGATTCAAAATTATGAAAAAAGGATTTTTTCAGTATCAAAATGTTCTAATGTTCCAAGTAAATTTTGCAATGTAAAAATAAATAAAAAACCTGATAAAAGAGCCGTTTATACCGCGTGCTGTGTAACTTGCCATTTGAAAATTTCAAGTGTCTAAATATAATTATCTGAATATTTCATTAGGATTTCAAAATTTTTCTTTGCTTGGTTTAAAAATCCTTCAATTTTAACTGTCGTATATATATTAATGAAGCGGCCAAATTTTACATATTCTGTAAAATTTTAGATCCATAGTTCTTACGGTTATCGAGAAAACATCCTATCACGGACAAACAGATAGGCTGACATTGTAGCGAAGACACTAGTTTTCCTTTTCACCTTTGATGTTCGAGCCCTTAAAACCCTATTCGGGGTTTGCCATTTTAGCTGCTGTTCGGATTTAATGGCCTCGTTTACTATATTTTTAGCTAAAACTTAATTTTTCCGAAAAACATGAAATTTGTCCATGGCTTTGTCGCGCAAACAGTGTGACCAGATCCTGCGGCTACATTCACATCAAAATAAAGCTAAAAACGCTAAAAAATAATTTAAGTGCTACAACGTAATTCTAAAACTTAATTTAAACTTCTTTTTAATAAAATTGTTTCCAGTTGTAATAACTGCTTACATCACCTTACTAATATGTATTTTCTTTGAGTGAAACAGAACTTTTTTAAAAATTTTAAATTATTTCTTGATCATAAACTGAATTATGTATAATGAATAACTAGGACGAAGTTAGTATAAGTGACAAAATGTATGCTTCATTAACGATTTTAATTTTATTAAATTAAAACTCATGCTATTGAATTAAATAGTGGGTGAAATCTATATTATGCGCCGATTAAAATACTTGTTAAAACTTAGATAAATTTCGTCACTTCCCAGCATAAAAAATTTTGATTTGGAAGCACTAACACTTGAGTGAAGCAATGCATTACTTACTTGATAGCAAAAGCTTCAAAATATGTTTCCGAAAATCACTAACATAAGGCGGGCTCTCTAAAAAAATAACGGTATACAAGTTTTTTACTAAACATAGTACCGAAAAAGTATTTAAAGTAATCCAAAAATATGTTTTTCGAGAAGAGGACTTTCTTCACTTACGTCAACGTCTAAACATTGGTTTTTTTTAAATACTCCAAAGCTTTTATCTATTCCCTTTTTACTTAAAAAGTATAACGTTTGTACAGTCTTCGGATAGAGTATTTATGACGTGCACAGATAGTTGCGAAGCATTGTAAGCATGAACACCATCTTTCCAACAGACGCGCTGATTGCTTGTTTCGAACGACGTTTTGAAGGGGTATGCATTGTCATGGTTTTTTTCTGCAGTGTTATAAAACACAACACTTTGTTGGAAAGAAGGCAGTTGACGTTTTGGAAGTCAACCTTTTTACTTTTGTTAAAAGTTATGGAGAATATATTATGGAAAAATATTAGAAAATGCTAAAAAATAATTAAAAAATGACAAATCGAAAATTTTGGAAGCTAAATCAACAAAAAATGCTATATTTATCTGCAAAAATGCTAAAATTAATTTAAATTATTTTTTTTTGTCATAATTGTATATATAGACTAGGAGAAAAAAGTAAATATCAAATAAACCAGAGAAAAATTGCTAATATGTGAAATATTTTGAATTGTTTTAATCTTTTTTGATAATTTTTTGGCTCATAGCTGCCAAATTCAGTATTGTAGTCGTCAGGAAAAACATTTCTAAGGCTGAGTTTACATCTGGCATATCTTGTGTGCCATGTGCACAAAAAAACCCGTAAACACTAATTACTAATGAAAAACTGTTTGATTCAGACATGTATTTATTGACTTAAACTGTTTCCAATCATGTTGGATTCTATAAAATTGTCTATTACTTATATATGCAACTGTTTAACTTAATAAATAAAAACTTTTCATTAGTAATTACTTTTTATGTTTTTTTACGAATGTGTAGCACTTGGTACACAGATGTAAACCTGTCCTAATAACACAACTCTTATTTCTTTAGAACATTTTGATACTCTAAAAATCCTTTTTTCATAATTTTTAGCGGTATTTTAATTCGAAATCTAACTTTATAACAGTGCCATGGAATCGGAAGCGCTTTTTTGTAATAAGCTGGGAGTGCATTGGGTATACCTGATTCAACGGGGCTTATAATTTTTTTAGGTTATTTCTTTTTTAAAAGGTAATTAGGATTGAAAACTTTGTTAATAGTACACAAAAATCTAAATTTGTCACAGTTTCCTACCATTTATTAACCTTTCGATTATATTATATCGTTAATATATCTATTGAATAAAAATGTAATTTATTTTACATATTCATATTCTCTTACGGTTCTCTAGAAACAGCCTATCACGGACAGACAGAGAGACTGACATTGTAGCGAAGACATTACTTTACATTTTCACCTTTGGTGTGCGAACCCTTAAAACCCTATTTGGGGCTTGCTACTTTAGCTGCTGTTCAGATTTAGTAGCCTCGTTTACTATATTTTTGGCTAAAACTTCATTATTCCGCAAAACATGAAATTTTTGCATGGCTATGTCACGCAAACAGTGTGGCCAGATCCTGCGGCTAAATTGACTTCTAACTAAAGCTCAAAATGCTAAAAAAAATTGCTAAAACGTAATTCTAAAACTTAATATGAACTTCTTTTTAATAAAATTGTTTCCAGTTGTAATTACTGCTCACATCACCTTACTAATATGTATTTTTTTTGAATGAAACAGAACTTTTTTAAAAACTTCAAATTATTTCTTGATCATAAACTGAATTATGTATTATGAAAAACTGGCACGAAGTTAGTATAAGTGACAACATGTATGCTTCATTAACGATTTTAATGTTATTAAATTAAAACTCATACTACTGGTTTAAATAGTGGGTGAAAACTATATTATGCGCCGATTAAAAAACTTGTTAAAACTTACATTTCGTCATACATTTCGTCACTTCCCAGCATAATAAATTTTGATTTGGAAGCACTAACACCTGAGTGAAGCAATGCATTGCTTACTTGATAGCCAAAACTTCAAAAAATTTTTCTGAAAAGCACTAACATAAGGCGGGCTCTCTAACAAAATAGAAAACTATCACAAAAAATGTTGCAGGCCAGCAACTTTTGAATCCGAGTATTACTTCCTTAAAACACTTTATTAAGGCAAAAAATCATGGCTTTTTGGAAGCTGAATGTATTTATTCTAGCTGGCTCATCTCGAACCAAAAAATGCCTTGTTCATGCGCAACAGCAAGTGATTCTGTAACATTTTCTCCCTTCCAAATGCACTTCTGTGAAGCAAAACTTTTTCTGGGTTATGCTAACGGTATAGAAGTTTTTCACTAAACATAGTAACGAAAAAGTATTTAAAGTAGTCCAAAAATATGTTCCTCGAGAAGAGCACTTTTCTCACATACGAAACGTATGCATACGTTTCGTTTATAAACAACGTCTAAACATTTGTTTTTTTTAAATACTCCAAATCTTTTATCTATTCCCTTTTTACATAAAAAGTATAACGTTTTTACAATCTTCTGATAGATTATTTATGACGTGCACAGATAGTTGGGAAGCATTGTATGCATGAACACCATCTTTCCAACCGACGCACATACATCGATTTGAAATATTTAGGCGGCCAAAAATATTTTTGGACGTTAATGGCTTCGAAAGACTATATTTTAAGAAACTATATATTTATTTTAAAAAATAAATAAGAAAAACATATATTTTATAATAAAAACACATTTTATTCTCATAAATCATAAATAAATAAAAATCCACTAAATTGTCTTATTAAAAGATGTTTCTATCTCGACTTCTTCGTGCTCAATACTTGATTGTCTGTAAGGCTCGGCAGGTTCTAATAGTTCTATAACTTCACTGGAAAAAATCTTGTGTGAAGTTTTCTTTAAAGATCTTTCACTACTTACGAGTGGATCTGAAGTAAGACACAATCTTTGATAAATATCACGGTTGCATTCTTAATTTGAAAATTTTCTTGAAAAATTCTGTCTGTATGACCGAAAATGTTTATTTCGTGCTTCTGCAGCCTCCTCCGACAATTGGCCGATTGGCAACACTACATTATCTATGATGCTCGCCCCATGTAATAGTAATTTATGCATTGTTGGAGTCAGGGGATGCCATCCGTATAGTTCCACATATATTTGTGCGGTGTTGAAAGCATATTCTTTGAATTTTGTTGTATTTATTTTGTGTCCACTTGAAATCGCCTCTAATAAGATTTTAAATCTTTGTATTAATTCGTGGTTAATGCCTGTTGTGTCCGCCGTTAATTCTGTGTTTTCAAAAAATCTCCTACTCGTATTGCCATCATTGGTATTACCAAAATTGGCTTTAGGCATGTCCACCAACAGCCCAGTTTCTAAGCGGAATCTTTTTTGGATTTCTTTTTTCCTTTCTTCTTCCAATGCTTTCTCTTCCTGGGTCCTTTTCTTTCCATATTTCTTCATGGGCAATTTATATACCAAATGCAGAATGCTTTCAAAAATACGTATTTTAGCTGCAATACGGAAATGCCAAACTCAAGAGCATCGGGACTTATCTCGTTCTTTTTGCTTAAATTATTGAAATCTTTGGAAGTGGCGCCACATATATAGCATCAGCTAGTTGAGGTCGTGTTGGTTACAGCATTACAAACTTTGCCTGTTGTGACCCGTCTGTTGTGACCTGTTGTGCCCCGTCACACCCCCATTTAAAAATAATCGTTAATGACTTTCTTTCAATTTCGTTAAGGGTTGATTTGAGCGAATGCACTGGTATTTCAAAAGTGCCTTCCAACCACTTCTGGTTGGTTTTCATAAAAACTTCTTCAACTTTATGAGCTTTTTGCCATCTCTGCTTAAATTCGTGTTTGATGTAGGAAAATTTATGCTTAAGGCTCTTTTTTCTTTCCACAGTGTCTCCGCAAGACAATATCAAGTGGTTTTCTAAAAACTCCAATTTCTCGTCCATACTTGGTAAATTTTGTAGTTGCATTTGCTCAAACATATATTTACGGGTCACTATATTTACCCCCGACGAACTAGGCATCTCCATAACTTAAAAAAAAAACAAAATTTAAAAAAAAGTTTTTTAAATTTTTTTAACAAAATACTTTTAACTGCTGTCTTTAAGGAATAAGCGGGATTCTGCGGCTCTTGTTTTTTTATAGAAAAGCTGAATGTGTAACGTATTCAATAAACAAAAAAATATGATCCGTACGAATCCTGATCCATAACAAAATTGCTTTTGAAATTAAAAAAATAAATTTTTTTATGTGAAAAAGAGGGTATGTTCAACTACCGAAAAATATAACGAAAGTTAAAAATAAAAGTTAAAACTATTATTTATTTAATAGAAGCTTACTTGAGCTATGGGAATCATTTTCACTTTCACTTCACTACATAACTTAAACTAAACATACATGCGTATTGCGAAATTTTATATAATTTGGGCACCCAAATAGAAATACGTATCAAGTCAACGATCAAATTCCGTCTAACTGCACGGAAGCGGTGACGTATGGTTGTTGGAAAAAAGGGTGGGGGGTAATTCGCAGATGTGTTTACTATACGTAGACGTCAATATCTTGTGCCTACTACGTATTTAAGATTTTGACTTTTGGCCCCCTACTTACTTAAAATCCACCTATGTGCGACGCGCTGATTGATTGTTTCGAACGACGTTTTGAAGGGGTATGCATTGTCAATGTTTTGTTCTGCGGTGTTATAAAACACAACACTTTGTTGGAAAGAAGGCAGTTGACGTTTGGGAAGTCAGCCTTCTTACTTTTGTCAAAAGTTATGAAAACTATATTATGGAAAAATGTTAGAAAATGCTAAAAAATAATTAAAAAATGAAAAATCGAACATTTTGAAGCTAAATCAACAAAGAAATGCTATATTTATCTGCAAAAATGCTTAAATTAAATAAGTTTTGTTTTTTGTCTTCGGCATAATTGTATATATGGATTAGGAGAAAAAAGTTAAAATCAAATCAAGAACCTTGGCCGCTACAACAGCAAATACATGAGAATTAAAAATTAAAGGGTGTTTTAAAACGAGCAACGAAAAATTTTAAAATCCCATGTAATACACAGACAATGTTACAGAATCACTTGCTGTTGCGCATGAATAAGGCATTTTTTGTTCGATATAATCCAGCAAGAATAAAAACATTCAGTTTCCAAAAAACCATGCTTTTTTGCCTTACTGAATGGCTTTAAGGAAGTAATACTCAGATACAAAAGTTTGTTACTGGTTTGCAACATTTGTGATAATTTTCTATTATGTTAGAGAGCCCGCCTTACGTCAGTGATTTTCAGAAGCTTTTGTAATCAAGCAAGCAATGCATTACTTCTCTCAGGTCTTAGTGCTTCCAAATCAAAATTTTTTATTCTGGAAAGTGCCGAAATTTAACAAAATTTTAATGAGTTTTTCAATACAATTTGTCATAAGAAATCGGCAGATATATAGTTTTCACCCACCATTTTAACCACTAGCATGAGTTTTAACTTAATAAAATTAAGATCGATAAGTGTGTGCTGAATTTTGCCACTTATGCTTACTTCATTTATGTTCAAGAAATAATTTGAACCTTTTAAAAAAATTCTCTTTCATTCAAAGAAAATACACATTAGTAATGCGATGTAAGCAGAAATTACAACTTGAAACAATTTGATTAAAAAGAAGTACATATTAAGTTCTAGAATTACTTTGTAGCACTTTAAATATTTCTAAACATTTTTAGCTTTATTTTGGTGTGAATGTAGCCGCAGGATCTGGTCACACTGTTTTCGAGACATAGCCATTAAAAAATTTCATGTTTTTCGGAAAAACTAAGGGCCTATTTTTGTAATACGCAATGCCAAGCGTTGACAAATTTTATATGAAAAAAATTTATATTACAAAAACAAAATACATAAAAAATTTATCAACGCTAACCGTTGCGTTTTACAAAATTGGGCCCTAAGTTTTATGAATCAAACCAATGATGTCAGTTTCTTGGCACAATTGTGCAAAATAAAATCACACACATTGGGCGCATTCATAAGACGTAGCTGTTGAGCTCAACTGTTGTGAAACTGTTGGCAACTGTTGATCCCAACAGCTACTTGTTAGAAACGGCTTGATGCATGTTCTGCAAAATGAACAGCTGATGAATGTAAACAATTGAAAAGGAATAAAAGAGGGAAAAAGAAAATAATTTAGATTGCCTAAATTAATTTGTTTAGCTAAAATATATGTACAACACAGAATATTTAATGAAGTCAGCAGCCCAGGAATCTTCAATTTTTATAATAAAATTTGCTCCGCTAAATAAATATCATAGACTACTACTAAATAATAATAATTTCGCTGAAACTATTCTGTTGTACTTTCTTTTGATTGCTAGTTTTAGCCTGTTAGAAAAAAACTCATTGTGTGTACATAATACACCTTTTATAAAAATTATTATTATTTAATTTAAATAAACTCAATTATAATAATTTTAATATCAGCTGTAACGATCAAGTCTCTAACCGTAATATCTGTAGTTGTACATAACCAGAACAGATTTTGACCAACTTGTTTGAAAAGAAGAAGTACTTGGCTCATAAATTTCCAAGAATGTCTATGCTTGCAGTATCACCTCAAAAAACTTATTATATCTTCACTTTCTCGTTTTATCCTTTTCTTATTAATGTTCGTACCTA
The DNA here is from genome assembly GCA_905220375.1 of Tachina fera. Taxonomy (NCBI): domain Eukaryota; kingdom Metazoa; phylum Arthropoda; class Insecta; order Diptera; family Tachinidae; genus Tachina; species Tachina fera. The sequence goes on from LR999963.1 coordinate 110,501,709, forward strand.
CTTATAATAATTTATTTTTACTCACAAACAATATACATATGCATACATGTGTGTAATTTTTAACAAGAGCACATACATACATAGGACTTTTTGTTTGCTGGGTGTTTATCAGTATAAATAAAATCAAATAAAATGCAAAACATCTGTTCGAAACATTGATGGGAGTTCAATATCTTCACATTATTTTTGATTGTGTAAAAAGAGTACGAAAATTATTTAAATGGTATGAAATCATTATTTTATACTAACAAACAATGTAATGACTGCTTTTTAGTTAAATTAAAATTTTAGCTTTATAAATGCATATATGCATTACAAAGTATTATAATTATAAAAGTAATAATATTTTTATTATTATTATAATTTTTATGATCATACGTACATATCATTATTTTTATTGGTATTATTATTAAATAAAAATAGTTTTTTGTACGCTTGTGTGTATGTTTGTACGCACATATTTATGTATATTTTACACATTCATATGTATATAAATAGAAGTATATATATGTATGTACATTAACAAAAAACAAACACATACCATTGGCAATCTCTGGTTACATTTTATAAAGAAAAAAACTGTTAGAAAACTAAATTTATTTAATATACCATGTGGATATACAAATTTAGTAACTTAAATTATAAAAAGGAAAAAAAGTACCACTATAGGACTATTGTGCCACACTCCCATTCAATATATAAACATCCCATCACTGTCTATAAATGTCTCGTAACATCGTGATGAACTTCTATTTTTTGCAGGTTCAGACGTTACATTTACGTGACATTTCAATCAGGTAAGCATTTGCATAGCTTTTCATGCAACGGTTTCGATCAGTTTACACATTTACATTAACAGTTCTACATTTACAGTCGGGTAATTCTGCCTTAAGTCGTCAATGAGACAGCGACGATAACACATGTGTAGCGGGTGCATTAAATTCTTTATAGATAAAGAGAAAGAAAAAAAGTGGTATTCGAAAAATGTTCTATGATCAGTAATGGTTTTCGCGACATTCAATGTGTTTTATATTTCAAAAATTTTAACGAAAAAAATTAATATGTATTAAAAAGACATGTTGATTTTTTTTAGGACCAGCTTCACTAAACTGCATTTAATATCGAAATTTAAAAGACAATAACACGGGAAATATGAGTCGTAGCCAATTTTTTTGCTTAATTTTTTCTTCTTATTTTTCAAATTTTAATCATATAAGTTATTTAAAAATTTATTTTTGCAAATTTTTCACATATCCTATGAAAAGTTCACAGCCCCGTAACTCGTAAAATATGGGTCGCCCCAATTTTTTTATTTAGTTTTAATTTCTTATTTTTTAATATTCTATTACATAGGATCCTTTAAATTTGTTTTGAGCAGCTTTACTAAACTGCATCTCTTCCAAATATTTAATTTTTTCTATGTACTTCAGAGACGAAAGAGACACCTTTTCTCACACATACAACTATATTTATATTTTTGACATCACTCCATTAAACCCATTCAACGCAGCAATCTATCGACTACAATGTGACAAGGACAGAATACATACGTTTATATGAGAATGATTCTTTTGACGACAGCAAGGCAACAGGACGGCTAGTTGTTGTCTATGCAGATTTTTTCATCGTAGTCGAATTAAATTTAATTTTATTTTTGTGGCTACAAAATAAAAAGTGTGTTGACAATATAGCAAAAAATGTAAATAAAAATTAGTGGTTAGAAATTTTTTTATTACAAAATAAAAAAATTAAGTACAAAATCTGAATGCTAATTAGAAAGGTAAGTATACTTTTATAAAGCGAAAACCACCATAATTTGCCAAAAGTTGCAAAATTTAAAGAAAGCAATAATATTATTTAAAGATCGCTAACACTGTAAATAATGCAAAAAATTCGCGAAAATTACGAAAATTTCCAAAACGTTACTAACAGCGCGAGTTAACGACGCTCATGCATAGTTAATGACGCCCACGCATAGTTGACACACATGCATGGACATGTTTATATTATAAGGTAATAAATAAGTAACTTTCCATAGATGATAAGAATTACAAAATATACAAACAATTAAATTAAGAATGTAAACAAGATCATAAAATATCCCTAAATGCAAAGATCATAAAAGATCATAACAAATATATTAAATAAGTAAATATTCTATAGGTCATAAGTATCATAAAAATATTGTAAATAATCAAGGTCAGAGAAAGTACGAAATCAAACATAATGGTTTGAGTTCGTTTTAGAACAAAGAAGTTAGAATAAGATAAGAATGATATTCATTTAGTATTTAAGACACAAAATTGTAAGATAAAAAATGAAGCACGCTCAAAGAAATTACAAGATATGTTTTATTAGTAAGAAACAAAGAAACAGACATGTTTTTTTAGTATATAAGACTGACATTTCAAAATTGTAAGTTTAGTTTATTATTAGCATAAGTACTAAGAATAACTCACCCGAGTTAAGAAAAATAAATAAATTTTTTTTAATTCAAAAAAGTAGTAAAACTTTAATTGGCGATCCTGCCAGGAGATCAATTAAAATTGTTCTCTAGTGAGCGAACCAAAAGTTATCCTTGTCGGAGCAAGGAAGTGAAATTTTTCATAAAGAAAAATCTAATAAATAATTGAATAGGTTTATAAAAAATATAAAAATATATTCTAAAAAATTCTTTGTATAAAGAAAAAATACAATCTTCATATGAAGATAGAAGAATAAAACTGATAGTGCCAAATATTTAATAAAAAAACATTAAGAGAAAAAAAACAAAAGAAATTTATGAAGAGAAAAATAATTTTTGACAGTACACGTCCTTTGGAATTAGTTGAAGAAGAACCAAACAACATAATGACAAGCAGCGCAGAAATCAATGTACTAACACAACAATTGGCGACACTACAAGCCACACTTCAGAGTTTAGTACAACAACATACAACGGAAATAAATGCACTGAAACACCAACTACAACAAGTAAGAGTAAATCCTCTTATAAACCAACCTCGACCAGCACCCCTGGAAGCAGTAGAAACAAGTATAACAAACCCCAATGAAGTCAAACTGGAAGTTTTTAAGTCACTCCCCGTATTCGATGGTGAAATCACGAAATACCGACTATGGAGAGAAGACACATCTCGCATGATGGAGAGTATAGAGCCTCTCAATGGCACAAGTATTTATTCCCAGGCGTTACAGATAGTAAAAACAAAAATACAAGGAGCAGCTGCACAGGTCTTGGCAAATCATGGTACTATCTTCAACTTTGATGCCATTAGAAATAGACTCGACTACACTTATGCAGATACACGTCCTCTATACGTTTTACAAGAGGAAATGAAAAGGTGTTATCAAGGTAAAAAAACCCTAGAAGAATTCCATACGAAATAAATAAAAGCTTGAGCCTGATAATTTCAAAAATATCAATGTCCGGATATGGACAAGAAGCCGTAAATGCGATGACAGACCAAGTCAAACAAGACTCCGTCAGAGTATTTATAGCAGGAGTTAACAACACGTTTGTACAATCCACGTTATATGCAAACGCCCCAGAAAATTTAGAACATGCATATACTATCGCCCGCACCATTGAGCATGACGGTAGACACCAGAACTTGAAGCTGTCATATGAAACCAAACACCCACAGAAAGCGCATGAAACACACAGACAACAGTTTCCTCAACAACCCCGGCAACAGTTTTTCCAACAATCACGACAACATTTTTTCCAACAGCCACGGCAACATTTTCTCCAACAACCACGGCAACAGTTCCCAGCAAGACAACAATCCAACAATTTACAACCACGACCAGAACCTATGAATGTAAGTTCCGGCAATACAATTCAGCGACGACCCACACACTTCAACTCAAACAACCAACCATGGAAACGACACCGAGAATCCAGTAGAAATTTCAAACAGAACAAATTTATGAGGAATAACAACATCACCACTGAAGATGACGCTAGCAGCATTATTGTAGAACCAGGTACTGTAAATAAGCTAGTTATTAAGAATTTAAACTAAAAAACGGGTTGCCCCACATAACCATGATTGACGGTGAAAAAATATCATACGATGTATTAATAGACACTGGAGCAACCCATAATTACATAAAGAAATCATTAAAATTAAATTACCCACAAAGAATACAACCTATGCAAGTCATTTCAATGCATGGAACGTCATTAGTTAATACCAAACAAACCATTAAATTTCTCGACAAAGACATAGACTTTTTCGGATTAGATAATATAAAAGGAAGTGACTTAATATTAGGATGGCAGGGAATAGGTGCCCTAAATGCCATACTAAATATACAAAACATGACGTTCACAGTAAATAAAAATGAAATTAGTAATATAAACTATACAATAGGTAACGAATTATATAAAGAAGATATAGATAGGTTAACGAAGGACAACAATGGCATAGGACCATTACCCTTCACAACGACTGTTGAAGCCACGATTAGGACAAGAACAGACGAACCCATTTGGACGAAGCAGTACCCATATCCCATAGCGGATAACGACTTCGTAAATAAGGAAATTAAAAAGTTATTACGAGACGGTATAATCCAACGTAGTAATAGCCCATATAATTCACCCATTTGGACTGTTCCTAAGAAGGGTGTAGATGAAACAGGTCGACCAAAACGACGTATGGTAGTTGATTTTCAAAAACTAAACTCAAATACAATAACAGATAGATATATTATTCCTGACGTAAACATGACTATACAGAACTTGGGAAAAGCCAAATATTTTACAACTTTAGATTTAGAATCAGGATTCTGCCAGGTTAATATTAAAAAGGAAGATAGGGAAAAAACCGCATTTTGTGTGAATGGTAGCAAGTACGAATTTGTGCGTATGCCGTTCGGACTAAAGAATGCTCCTTCAATATTTCAAAGATGTGTTGATGATATCTTGAGAGAATATATTGGCAAGTTCGCATACGTTTACATTGATGATGTATTAATATATTCTTCAACACCAGAAGAGCATATGGAACATATCAATATCATATTAAATGCTTTGAATCAAGCCACACTTAAGGTATCAAATGAAAAATCCAAGTTTTTCCAAACAGAAGTTGAATACTTGGAACACATTATTAAACATAACAGAATCTCGACAAATCCAGAAAAAGTGGAAACAATTGAAAAATATCCCTTACCAGAAACGCTCAAGGACCTAAGAGGATTTTTGGGTATGACAGGGTATTATAGAAAATTTATACAAGTATACGCCAGCATAGCTAAGCCCCTTACAGTTCACTTACGAGGAGATAACGGACAAATAGGAAAAAATAAAAGTGCCACAACAAAAATCAATTTGGACGAAGCTGCCATACAAGCATTTAAGAAATTAAAAAGCTGTTTAAAAGAACAGGTTGAACTCTTCCAACCGAATTATGATAAACCATTTGAATTAACGACTGATGCATCCAACATAGCTATTGGAGCCGTACTTAGTCAAATGAAAAAACACTTTTTTTTTCTTAGCAGAACACTAAGCAAAACAGGAAAAGACTATAGTACAAATGAGAAGGAATTACTAGCAATAATTTGGGCACTACAAAAACTTCGGAATTATATTTATGGTACAACTGATCTTACCATTTATACTGATCATCAATCTTTAACTCACTCTATATCCGAGAAAAACCCAAACCCAAAATTAAAACGTTGGAAGGCAATAATCGAAGATTTTGGAGCAAAATTAGTTTATAAGCCAGGCCATCAGAATGTGGTAGCCGATGCTTTATCTAGACAACAAATAAATACCTCATCCATTGACACAACACATTCAGCCGAGAGTTCGTATACAGAACAAATTAAACAAGTAGCACGACCAATGAATGCATACGCCACTCAAATTGCACTTGTACCAAAACAAAAGAATTAACGAAACAAGAACACGTACGGTATTCGAAAACAAGGTTAGACATACAGTAAATTTCACTAATGAAGAAAACTTAATAATAGAATTAAAAAAGATAATAAATCCCAGTAAAGTGACGGCAATACACACTTCAAGGAATAATATTTACGCATTTAGCCCCATTATAGTTAATACATTTACCGGTACAAATCTTGTATATACACCAATAAAATTGATCGACGTTCGAGAAAAAAATGAACAAACTGAAATAATAAAAAAAACACATAACAGAGCACACAGAGGTTACAAAAATAACATGAAAGAAATACTCGAAACTCACTATTGGCCAGAGATAAAACAACAATGTAAGGCATTTAACAAACAATGTACAGCCTGTTTATACGGCAAGTATGATAGAAATCCTACACGAGAACCATTGAAAGATTCAGACGTACCAACAGAACCAGGCGAATATATACATATGGACATTTATTTCAATGAAGGAAAAACGTTTTTAGTTGCCATTGATAAATTTTCAAAGTATATAACTCTGAGAGAACTTGATTCGAGAGAAAATATGAGTAGCAAAATTGAAGAACTGCTTACAAACAATTACCCGAACTGCAGACGACTAATGACAGATAATGAAAAATGTCTCAATACAACAGCAGTAGAAATGATGTGTACAAGATATGGTATTACAAAAATTAAAACACCAGTATATAGATCAACATCGAACGGACAAGTTGAAAGAGCTCATAGTACAATATCAGAACTAGCCAGGATTTTTAAAATACAAAACGAAACTACAATAGCAGATGAAATTTATAAAACAGTACGGGAGATAAACAATACAATTCATACAGTAACTGGTTTCAAACCCAAAGACATCTTGTTTAATAAGATAAAATACGAAAAAATTTACATATATAAAAAATTAAAACAAGCATCGGAAAAAACACTACAAAGACTAAATCAAGGCACAAGACACCGAACTTTCTCTGAAAACGAACAAATTTTAGTGAAAATAAAAGGATTAAGAAAAAAGAACGACGCAAGATATATTAAATATATTGTAAAGGAAGACCGTGAGGACACTGTCTTAACTACAAGGGGGAAGATTGTGCATAAAGATAATATCAAAAACTACACAATTAATAAAGATGATCATCTGCCTGATATTACTCGCAGTGGTCATGCCAAAAACAGAAGCAGAACTGAAAATTGAAAATCTGGAAAATCGAAAATACGTCCTAACCAGGACTAATGATTTTTTTCTTTATGATGAGTATTCATACCTTTTTCACGTCACAAATATTACAAAATTATTAGAACCATACACAAATATAATGAAATATGTATACGATATGAAAGAAAATTTAGAACTCCAAGTTTTAGTCAACAAAATTGAAGCATTGATAAATCAACTTAATGAATATAAACGACACACGAGATCCCTTAATTTTCTAGGATCAGCATTGAAGTTTATTACAGGCGTTCCAGACCATGACGATTTAATTTTAATGGAAACAAAAATAAATGAATTAATAAATAATAATGAAAAACAAAAATGGATAAATTCAAGGTTTGAAAAATTAATCGACACACTACAAGACCATACGTTAGAAAACAATTTAATCATAGAACAGGTACATGATCAACTACTATTACTAGCAAGAACAATTAATGCCGCAAAAAACAACGAATATTTAACTGAATCCTTAAATTTAGATGATGTAAAGGAAATTGTAGAACATGAATTAACATCAGCACCGATAATAAATATTTTAGAATACGCAGACATACACATAGCTAGGACATCAGACTTATTTATAGCCATCTACAAATATCCTATATTAAATAATGAATGCAAACTCTTTAAAATCACACCCATAAGCTTTAAGCACGGAAAAATACAAACAGACGACCAAATTGCCCAATGTCGAAAAGACTATGTCAGGGTAAATCACTGCAAGAGCTTTCTAGGAAAAAATATTTGCATGACAAACAACGAAACGGATACATGTATACTTCCACTTCTCAACAATAGAAATAGTGAATGCATAGTTATTCAAGAATATAACCAGAACTTACTTAAAATTGACGAAGGATCCATATTATTGGATGGCACTCATCAAGTTGACAATACCACAACAACGGGTATAACATTAGTAACGTATACTGACGACAGACTTATAGAAGCGATTCATAAGAAACATGATGAGGATTTTGAGATCATGAAAATATTAATGTCGAACCGTAATAATGCATTTAATAATATTGACTCACTAAAAAAATTAATAATACCATATGAAGAACATCCTATACGTTAAATTTTTTATACACTAATTTTCATAATAATTATATTCAGTACAATTTATATTGGACTCAAAATATTCAAATATGTACTAATATATAAAAGAAAACATTAAGATCAAAATTTTAGAATTTACTATAATCAACAAGTTGAAGGAATTAGCAGAGATCGGGACGCTCTCGTTTAACCCAGGGGAGAGTTAACGACGCTCATGCATAGTTAATGACGCCCACGCATAGTTGACACACATGCATGGACATGTTTATATTATAAGATAATAAATAAGTAAGTTTCCATAGATGATAAGAATTACAAAATATACAAACAATTAAATTAAGAATGTAAACAAGATCATAAAATATCCCTAAATGCAAAGATCATAAAAGATCATAACAAATATATTAAATAAGTAAATATTCTATAGGTCATAAGTATCATAAAAATATTGTAAATAATCAATGTCAGAGAAAGTACGAAATCAAACATAATGGTTTGAGTTCGTCTTAGAACAAAGAAGTTAGAATAAGATAAGAATGATATTCATTTAGTATTTAAGATACAAAATTGTAAGATAAAAAATGAAGCACGCTCAAAGAAATTACAAGATATGTTTTATTAGTAAGAAACAAAGAAACAGACATGTATTTTTAGTATATAAGACTAACATTTCAAAATTGTAAGTTTAGTTTATTATTAGCATAAGTACTAAGAATAACTCACCCGAGTTAAGAAAAATAAATAAATTTTTTTTAATTCAAAAAAGTAGTAAAACTTTAATTCGCGCTGCAGCGGATGATAACAAAGCTTAGTATTGTTTAAAAACTGTTGAGAAGCTAAAAAGCACGCAAAACTTGCTTTTATTGCAAACTGAAAAAAATCGCGAGAATTTGCAAAATTTTAAAGAAACCTAAAAATATGAAAAGTTTGAAAAAATGCGAAAAATTGCAAGTTAGCAAAAAATTTGCTAAATTTATTGAAGAAATTACTAAATCTATAAATAGTAAAATTCGCCAAAAAAAATTTAAGGAAATATACTGATTTGTTTTCATATTTTTAAATAAAAAAAATTATTTTTATTAATGGGAAATTTTTGAAAGCGGCACCTCTGAAATATATTAATATCAGGTTTTGATTGTGCTGCTGCCGTCTCCAAAAAAAATTAGTAGCTTGCTACGAGGCGACAAATGCAGCCAGTACTAAGCCCCAAATAGGCTTTTTCGGGTTTGCACACCAAAAATGAAAAGAAAAATTATTGTCTTCGCACAATGTCAGTCTGTCTGAATATTTAAAACTTTGGCCGCTTCAATAACAAATATATGACAGTTTAAATTAAAGGACGTTTTAAACCGCGCAACGAAAAATTTTGAAATCCTAATGTAATATTCAGATAATTATATTAAGACACTTGAAATTTTCAAAGTTAAGGTAGAAATACATAACACGCGTTAGTTCGCCCACGAGATTCGTGCGTTTGACAACTTTACCGCATGTAAAATGGCAAGTTACACAAAACGCGTTATAAACGCATCTTCTATCAGCTTTTTTAATTTATTTTTACATTGAAAATTTGACTTGGAACATTTTAAATTCCTTTTTTATGCAATAAAACATACATTTCAAGTTCTTCAATAAGATTTTCCTCCATTTTTTTTTAAATTTATTTATTTATTGTATCTTCAATTATGAACTAACAATAAGTATTCTAATCTTAAATCTAAAATATAAGTATTAGGCCCGACCACTGTCGGACATAAACTTGTTAATAGTTAGAAATAATACATAAGTATTGATAATCAAAAAAAAAAGAGAAAAATATATTTTCAAGCAATCCCATCTGGGTATAAGAGCCCTTGTGTCCTTCTTTTTCAAGCGGATGTTGCCAGTAAAATTCAAGATGTTACGAGCAAGCGGATTAGGATGTGACTCGAGTTTTGTTAAATATTTGCCTGCGTATTTTGCTATTTCTTCAATCACTAGTGGCATATTCAAATCACGATGTATATTTGAGTTTTTGATGTACCATGGAGCCGATGTTATCAAACGTAAAATTTTGTTTTGCCTTCGTTGGATTCTCTCGACGTTAGAAGCTGAAGCAGTGCCCCATAACTGAATTCCGTAGCACCATATTGGCTTCAAAAGCGACTTGTATAAGAAAAGTTTGCAGTCTAGGCTGAGTCTTGAATTTCTACCAATGAGCCAATATATCTTAGTTAGTTTAAGTTTCATTTGTATTAGTTTTGAGTCATTATGGTGTTTCCATGTAAGTCGTCGATCAAGGTGTATACCAAGGTATTTTACATGTGAATGTTGAGGAACAACTTGATTGTTGATTCGAATTGGGGAACAAGTATCTCTTCGCAGGGTAAATGTTACCTGAACACACTTTTGCTCGTTTACCTTAATTCTCCATTATTTTAACCATAGTTCCAGTTGTGTAATATGTTCTTGTAGATATCGCGAAGCCTCATTAGGATTTTCGTGCATACTTAGGCAGGCTGTATCATCGGCAAACGTAGATGTATGGATATTGCTGCTCAAAGGCATATCACAAGTATAAATCAAATACAAAACTGGCCCCAGTATGCTCCCCTGTGGCACACCGGATGATATAGATTCGGGCACACTCATGAATTCTCCTTCCACAACCGTGAACTTCCGGGTAGTGATGTAACTGTCTAATAAATTCACTAAATTTATTGGTAGATATGATTTTAATTTTAAAATTAGCCCTTCATGCCACACTTTATCAAATGGCTGCGAAACGTCAATAAACAGTGCAGAACAGTACTTCTTTTCTTCAAATGTATACTTTTACATTGATCCAATCTATGCGTTTGTTCAATGGTGCTATGCTGACTTCTAAAACCAAACTGATGGTCTGGGATGCACCCACTACCAATTAGAATTGGGGACAATTTTGATATGAGCAGTTTTTCGAAAAGTTTTAACATTGTTGATAGCAGACTTATAGGCCTGTATGATTCTGCCTTGGTAAGATCATTGCCCGGCTTTGGAATCATTTTAACTTTGGCAAGCTTCCAGTTGTGGGAATAATACTCTAGTCGTAAAAAGGCATTAAAAATGAATAACATGATCTTAAATGCAATACGAGGAAATTTTATTAGCATTTTGGTTTGGTAGCGCAACTACACTCGGGAAATCAACAACACCAGTACATGTGTTTGGGGCAAATACGGATTTTAAATACTTTGCAAACAAGTTACATTTTTCAATATCACTCCTGGCCCAAACTCCGGTAGAAGTGCGCAGAGGTGGATTAAACTCAACGGGTGTTTTAATTCTTAACCTCAACCCTCGTATTGATCCTCAGTAATTGCGAATCTAGGAGATGAGTAAATTGATGATATGACAAAATTTGTGCAAAAATTTTCGATACAAATATTCGTTGCTTGTAGATGTTCTTCACAAATGTTGTCAAGAATATAATGCTTGAGTCTTGACTTTATTAAAATTGCTGATCCCCCGCAAGCTCTTCCTCTTGGGTCCTTTGAATCATATAAAATGTAGCCATTAATTTTAAATAGACTTCTTGAAATCAAATGAGTCTCAGAAACCAACATCATATCAATATTTTTTTCCGTGAGGAAGTGCTCAAGTTCATTTTTATGTTGGCGAATGCCGTTTGCGTTCCAGAAACTTATCTTTAACGTGTTCATGGCTTGTTAACTAATGCTTGAAGCAGTGTAGACTGCATTCTTAGCATTTCTTGCATCATGCTAGTCATATTTGTTGTAAAATTATTTATAGTCAGCACTAGATTTTCAATAGCAGCTTCAAGGCGACTAAAATTAAAGCTTGAGTTTGCATTCGTTGCATTATTTTGAGGCGGAATATTTTGTGTGGGAATAGAACTAGTCTTAGCTGCATCGGCGTACGATACACGTGAAGTGACAGGTTGGCTCCTTTGAGTAAAAGTGGCGGAGTAAACATTTGCTAATTTAGGTTTTTGCCCCATAGTCTGTTTAACGAACGAATAGACAGGACATCCTCTGTAGTTAGCGGTGTGATTACCTCCACAATTACTACATTTTTTTCTGTTAAGTTTTTAGGCTTAGTACAACCAGCAGTACTGTGGAAT
>LR999963.1:110514211-110667155 GCA_905220375.1 Tachina fera
TTCACCATTGTCATCAACTGGGAATATAAGTTTCAAGAGGAATGCAAGGTTACCAAGGACATAACTGAACACCCTGCCATCAAGGTGCCCCCATCACTCGGTAAGTCATCAGATTTCTACCATATATATACATATACCCTTTATTTTGCCCAACTCCCATGTGACCTGCACATGCTTGTTTATTGATGTTTCTCAGACATTTTATAAGGTGTGGCATGAAGGCCTGATTTTGAAATTGAATACATACTTACCAATAAAAGTTCTAAATCTTTTAAAAAGTTGCATTCTTGCACGAAAATTTACAGTTGTGGAAGGACACTTTATCAGTATGCCTGAAACTATCTCATCCAGTATGCCACAGGGGAGTATACTGGGGCCAGTTTTATATTTGATTTATACTTGTGATATGCCTGTGAGCAGTAGTATCCATACTTCTACATTTGCCGACGATACAGCCTGCCTTAGTATGCACGAAAACCCTGATGAAGCATCCCGCAAGCTCCAAGAACTCATTAGCCAGATGGAACTATGGTTAAACTTATGGAGAATTAAGGTAATTGAACAAAAGTGTGTTCAAGTAACATTTATCTTACGAAAAGATACTTGTTCCCTCATTTGGATTAATAATCAAGTTGCTCCTCAACATTCACATGTGAAATATCTTGTTGTACACCTTGATTGACAGCTTACATGGAAAGATAACATTGACTCTAAGTTAACTCAAATAAAATTTAAATTAACTCAGGTACATTGTCTGATTGGCAGAAATCCCACACTCAGCCTAGACTGCAAACTTTTAATATACAAGTTGCTTTTAAAGTCAATACGGTGCTACGGATGAGATGGTGAGAAAATCCAACGAAGGTAAAACTAAATTTTACGTTTGATAACATCGGCTTCATGGTTCATCAAAAATTCAAATATACATCGTGATTTAAATATGCCTTTAGTGACTGAAGAAATGGTAAAATACGCAGGCAAATATCTAACAAAACTCGAGTCACATCCTAATCCGCTTCTTCTTAATATTTAAAACTTTACTGGACACATCCCCTTAAAAAAAGAGAGATACAAGGGCTAAATAATAAACACTCTAGATGAAGCTGCTTGAAAATACTTTATTCCCTATCACTACTTATGTATTATTAATAACTATCACTAAGTTATGTCCGACATTAGTCGGGCCTACTAATTATATTTTAGATTTAAGTTTTGACTACTTATTGTTAGTTCATATATGAAGATACAAAGTACGTTCAAGAACTCAAAATTTTTAACAAATTTGTATAATTTTTTATTGGATTACGTTCGCGTGCACAAAATCCAGTAAATGAGAGGGCGAATTGAGAGAGAAAAATTACAGTTCATTTACTGAGTAAATTCAAATGTTTACTGGAAAAAGTTTTCCAGTAAAATCCACTAAAATGAAACCATATGTTTTTAAATATAAGCAAACAAAACCGAAGGGAGACAAAAACTGTTTGTTTCTGATTAAATTAAAAAAAACAAATGTAATAAGTTATAAGCAATATTGTTCACCATTGTCATCAACTGGGAATATAAGTTTCAAGAGGAATGCAAGGTTACCAAGGACATAACTGAACACCCTGCCATCAAGGTGCCCCCATCACTCGGTAAGTCATCAGATTTCTACCATATATATACATATACCCTTTATTTTGCCCAACTCCCATGTGACCTGCACATGCTTGTTTATTGATGTTTCTCAGACATTTTATAAGGTGTGGCATGAAGGTCTGATTTTGAAATTGAATACATACTTACCAATAAAAGTTCTAAATCTTTTAAAAAGTTGCATTCTTGCACGAAAATTTACAGTTGTGGAAGGACACTTTATGAGTATGCCTGAAACTATCTCATCCAGTATGCCACAGGGGAGTATACTGGGGCCAGTTTTATATTTGATTTATACTTGTGATATGCCTGTGAGCAGTAGTATCCATACTTCTACATTTGCCGACGATACAACCTGCCTTAGTATGCACGAAAACCCTGATGAAGCATCCCGCAAGCTCCAAGAACTCATTAGCCAGATGGAACTATGGTTAAACTTATGGAGAATTAAGGTAATTGAACAAAAGTGTGTTCAAGTAACATTTATCTTACGAAAAGATACTTGTTCCCTCATTTGGATTAATAATCAAGTTGCTCCTCAACATTCACATGTGAAATATCTTGTTGTACACCTTGATTGACAGCTTACATGGAAAGATAACATTGACTCTAAGTTAACTCAAATAAAATTTAAATTAACTCAGGTACATTGTCTGATTGGCAGAAATCCCACACTCAGCCTAGACTGCAAACTTTTAATATACAAGTCGCTTTTAAAGTCAATACGGTGCTACGGATGAGATGGTGAGAAAATCCAACGAAGGTAAAACTAAATTTTACGTTTGATAACATCGGCTTCGTGGTTCATCAAAAATTCAAATATACATCGTGATTTAAATATGCCTTTAGTGACTGAAGAAATGGTAAAATACGCAGGCAAATATCTAACAAAACTCGAGTCACATCCTAATCCGCTTCTTCTTAATATTTAAAACTTTACTGGACACATCCCCTTAAAAAAAGAGAGATACAAGGGCTAAATAATAAACACTCTAGATGAAGCTGCTTGAAAATACTTTATTCCCTATCACTACTTATGTATTATTAATAACTATCACTAAGTTATGTCCGACATTGGTCGGGCCTACTAATTATATTTTAGATTTAAGATTTGGCTACTTATTGTTAGTTCATATATGAAGATACAAAGTACGTTCAAGAACTCAAAATTTTTAACAAATTTGTATAATTTTTTATTGGATTACGTTCGTGTGCACAAAATCCAGTAAATGAGAGGGCGAATTGAGAGAGAAAAATTACAGTTCATTTACTGAGTAAATTCAAATGTTTACTGGAAAAAGTTTTCCAGTAAAATCCACTAAAATGAAACCATATGTTTTTAAATATAAGCAAACAAAACCGAAGGGAGACAAAAACTGTTTGTTTCTGATTAAATTAAAAAAAACAAATGTAATAAGTTATAAGCAATATTACATTTATTTAAGTTCCATGCCAGAATAATATAAGGGCGTGTTATGTATTCTACGGGAAATTTAAACGTGTGGAATTTTCATAGAATTGTTGGAAATATTTATTTTTCAAAACAATGCCACCACACTTCCAAACTATGAAATTTCATGGTGAATGCAGAACATACCCGATTGTTTTTAAACGTGAATAAAGTTAAAAGATTATTACTAGGGGTCTTCACTAGCCATGAACTTGGTATGGGCATCATGTCGGACATCGCAAATGGCTAATGGAGACCGCTTATGTCCAACTTTCGTCCATGCTCGAGCATATGCCTGAGCAATAATGTTCGCCATGAGATTCGCCGTCCACAACCATTTGAAATAGAAGAAAAAGAGACAGAATGAAATTGATAAATATTCCATCTCTATTGCACTACCGCAATATACTTTGATGTGCCTGAACATGGACATCGCACATTTTCACCACTACAAGGAAGTTGATGAATTTTTCACAGTTGCTCTGCCGGCGTCATGTTCATGTCATGTCCAAATCGATGGCTAGTGGAGACGTAGGCTTATAGTTCAGTTTATTTTTATACATATCGTCGGACGGTTACTAGTTTCCCGCATAGAACGTTTAAAAAATTTAGTTCTTGATCGATTAATCATATAAGTTGTCGCATATGCGACAACACAGATTTTTGTCTTTTTCTGTATATCCTAATAAATCTTCACGTCGAGGGTGAAAACCTTAAAAACTTTAGCGGCCTGACCCGCGATGTCGACAAGAAAGAGTATATCGGTTACTTAGGTAGATATATTGAAAACAAAATAAGAAAGTTTGTTTTTATTTTCAATATAAGTAAGGTAAAGAAAGTTTATTCTTGATATCGTGGGCCAGACCCATAAGTTCAAATAAAAGCATTTGTGTCTATTACTTTTATTATTAAAAAAACATGCTATCGTGTATTTTTATAAAACAAGTGGAAAAAAATCTTCATCGATTTTCTCGAAAACACATATTTGCTCCATACGGATGGCCAGTACTCAGCAAAAATTACCGCTTTCCAGAACCGCTTTTGTAAGGGAGACAATGCTACAGCATCACTTGCTGTTGCGCATGAATAAGGCATTTTATTTTGTTCGAGATGAGCCAGTTAGAAGCAATACATTTAGCTTCCAAAAAGCACTGCAATTCTTCTACCTTGCTAAAGTGCTCCACAGAAGTAATAATATATAATTTTTGTGAGAGCCCGCCTTACGTTAGTGATTTTCAGAAGCATTTTTCGAAGGTTTTGGTATCAAGTAAGCAATACATTGCTTCTCTCAGTTGTTAGTGCTTCAAAATCAGGTTTTTTTGATGAATTATCTGACGATATGTATATATTTATAGATATGCATGTATGCATATATATTTTTTTGCATACACATATCTTTAATTTTTAGCGCCAAAAGTTTCAATCAGCTGTTGCGTATATTTTACTGGATTTTAAAATTTTTTCGTTCGCGTACTTTTATATGCAAGCTTTGTTATTGAGAATAATTTCTTTAAATTACTTAGTATTTACTCAGTTACTGGATTTTACTGGAAAAGTACTCAACGGCACCTACAATAAATAAAAAAACATGCAAAAAAAATTTTAAATGCGTATGGTTTTTATGTAGAAAATTTCTACTAAGATCCGTTTATATAAATATATAAAAACAAGCAAGAGATTAAAATAATGGAAAAATCTCCAAAAGCTGATTTTCTATAGACTGCAAAACAGAAATAACTCGAGTATAGGACTGACTTATCCATAGTTCAGGATGGCTGTCAAAACTTTATTCTTCATGGGAGACATATGTGGCCAATTAAACTTCTCAAATTCACCAGTTAGCATCAAATGCAATTTGGGAACATGTTCCAAGCCATGGCAATCCAGCATATCTTGAAACACGAAGAAGTAGCCTTCAAGATCTTAAAAGATATTCAAAAAATTACCAAAGCCTCAAAACTGTAAACGAACAAACTCAGTGGATTTTATGAATCAAAAAAATCTCATTTGCAAAAATTGCGGAAATTCACGAATAATTTTTTCAAATGAAAAAACATTTAAATTGATTTAAAAAATGCTTAACTTGCAAGGAAAGCAAAAAAAATTTAAAAATCTGCAAAAATTAAGAACATTTACAAAAGTTTGGTAACATCAAATATATATTAAAGTCTGATACTTATTAAAAAAAGTTTAAAACCACAACAACAAAAAAAGATTTGGAAAAAAACTTTTTTTTGCAAAAATTTGCGATAAATTGCAAAATTGGTCTAAAATTACTTACAAATACGTAGGCATTTAAGAAATTCCAAAAAATCGCAGAACATTGGTAAATAATAAAAATTCAAACAAACTTGCTTATGTCAAATAGATAGATTAAAAAATCGGTAAAATAGAGGAATAAACTAAAAAACTCTTAAAACCCGGAAATTTTAGCCAGGAGGGCCAGGCTATGCCCTCAAAGATCAGAATTAAACAAGCAAAGCGCTTGGCGGAAGCGATTTTTGTTGAAATTTGGCATATATATTGCGATAATGCAAGGCTATACGTTTTTTTGTTAAAAAAGTGGGCGTTGACATACCCATACAATTTAAACCTCATATATCATGTTCAGCCTATTAGTATTATTATCCGTTTGCAACTAAAGTTGACACGAAAGATTAGCACTGGCCGAAAATAATTTGAAGTTGAAAAAGTTGGCGGGGCTACGCCCATAAATATTTCAAAATAAAAGTTGCGCTAAGGAGCTGAAATTGGATATTGAAGTAGGTCTAGATAAGAAGTCAACTAAAAAGCACTGAAAACCCGGAAATTTTGGTCAGAGAGGCGAGGCAACACCTATAAAAACTAAAAATTAAAAGTTGTCTAATTTTCTGAAATTTGATACGCAAGTAGGTGAGTAACCAACTATAAAAATCTGAAAACCCAATAAATTTTACCACAATAGACGGGGCCACGCTAATACTGTTAGGAATAAAAAATTTTATATACAACTTTTAACTCAAACTGTTTTAGTGAAACATTGCTTTAACGTTGAACTTATGCAAGACTTTTAACTGTCACCTTAAAAAGTGGGCGTGATCACTTCCATTAAATGTATTTAATGTACTTCGTTCTATAATATTTTAGAAAAAAATAACCATGAATTATAGAGAGCAGAAATTTGATACACAAATAAATCGAGATCAGAGATCACTAATGCCTAAATATAATATGAAACAGATTATAGTGATATGTACTGTGCAAAGAACAACTTGGTCAAAATTTATATCTCGCTAGATTTAATGGCCGAAATTTTGGACAAGAACTTGGCCCTTTCTCACATTTTTGTTTTTGTAAGGATATTAATTAAAAGTCGCCAGAGCTGTAAAAAGGGCAAAACCTGCAAAAAAAAGGCTTTTATCAGACAATGATGTGGCTTGGGTCACGCTTAATTTGTTAAAATTACACACAAGAGCAATAAATTGTATCAAAAAATTACCTGATTCGCAAAACTTACTAAAATTTGAAAAAAAAGTCCACAGCCTTAAAGTTTTAAAAGGACTCCAAAAAATTTTGTTGCTCATTTCGGCAAAAAAAATTTCAAGATTTCGTATTGGGTATAATGGCTTTAATGGCTTACAAAGTAATGAGTGCTACATATTTATCTTATTATTTTATATGTATATGACTGTCCTGTAATGAATAAAATAACAAAACTTATTTATATCATTACGTGAAAGTGCTAATTATAGTACTTTCCAATTATTAACGAAATATATCCACAGAAAAATTTATTGATCGTGAAAATGAGATTCAGAGCCCAATAAGAATAAAATGCTCATTATCTTTTGAATAATTTAAAAAAAAGTAATCTACTAAATTTTGCATATTTGTAGCCAAAAAATAACAAATTCAATTTTGAATACTTTTAGGCAATCAGTAATCTATTAACGTTTGGATATTTGTAGGCAAAAAGTATAGGCTACCGCATACTTTTTGAACTTCTCAAACAAAAATAATGGGTTATTCACTCAAATTGTAAGTACTTACGACTGGGGAGTACATAAACTTTTTTGCATTCTAGTGGGCAAACTTTTTTGCTGGGATATTGCAAAAATTACAAAAACTCGCAAATAATTTTGCAATACAAATATAAGACGTTGAATAATTTCCTCATCATTTTGCAGGTTCATGCCAAATATTATTTTATTTTTGTAATATTATTTCTCATTTGTTTTTTATAATCTCGTTTATATATCAACTAACATGCTAAATTATGAGAAGATGCTAATAACAATGATATTTTAAACTAGTTTAAAAGTTTAGGACGTTATAAAATTTGGTAAAGAAAAACGCCACGTATGTAAACATTAATGAACATTTTGTCAAAAAAGAAAATTAAAAAGCAAAATAATTAGTTATGACAGTAACAAATACATTAGATAAAGAATTTTATTAATGTAGTACACCTTTTATATGCAAGAAAATAAAAATAATTTTAAACTGACTTAAAATGTTATCACTTTATGACTTTATGATATTTAAGACATCCGTTTGAATTCTCCAGTTATGTATTTTACAGAATATTTTATGTAAAAAATATTTCTTTGATTTAAGTTCGTGTCTTGAGGAAGAAAATTGTATATCATAATTTTAAGGAATATATCAAAAATTTTTTTTGCATAAAATATTTCAAAATAAAAGTTGCGCTAAGGAGCTGAAATTGGATATTGAAGTAGGTCTAGATAAGAAGTCAACTAAAAAGCACTGAAAACCCGGAAATTTTGGTCAGAGAGGCGAGGCTACACCTATAAAAACTAAAAATTAAAAAATGTTAATTTTCTGAAATTTGACTAGGTGAGTAAAATTTAAAGAAAAAATTTATAAATATGCTTGTCCTTAAAGATATAATAGTAATCTCTTTTCTAAAAAAATGCAATAAATTACAAAATAGCTTTGTCGGGATATATAAGTAAAGAAAAATTTCTCATCGTGAAGATCTTTGCTTCAAACATATATATAAACTTTGTATAACATACATATTGGTAAAATAATAAGAATTTTAGTTAAATGATACCACTCTTATCGAAATCTTTTGGTGCATTACTCAAGTGCCACTACATTTAAAACAAATTTCGGAATGAGTCACATATAGTATCAGGTTTATTTTAGCATTAAGTAGAGCTTGATTTAAGACCGTATTTAAAATAAAATAGCAAAACTACTTACTTATTGCAAGGCAGGACACATATTCCGCAGCATTTTTCCATGCCACTTAAGTTTTTTTCCGCTTCTCTCATATCGGCATTAATCTGATCCATTCCTTCCTCAATTCGATCCAGTTGTTCTACAAAATTTATAAATAAAATTCGTGCATGTAAAACGTTTTGTTTTTTTATACTAACAATACCATGTTTCAATTTATAAAATTAAATAATTTTTGACATTTTTAGATTTATTTGAACTGTAGTGAATTTTAATAAGAAATAATTTCTTATTCGGGCTTAAGTTCAGTAATTTTAATTCTTATTAAATGAAGTATTTCTTTAATAATTACTAAAGAGAAGAAAAATTTAACTACACCTTAAAGCTGGGGGAAATACTGATACTTTTCTGTGCATGCACGCATTACAACAGCACCCTAGTCTATCTACTTGGGTAAATATTCTTATTAACTTCAGCTATTTAATTTAAATTTTCTCTGAAACGGAATGAAAAATGATTGTTGTGTATACAATTGATTTACCTTTGTTAAACAAATTTATAAGTATCACTATTAATTTCCTGTTTTTTCATTTTTTAATTTTTCTATTTATGTTAGCACGAAATTATATTACTCTATTAACTATTCTTTCTTATCTTTTGCGATCATCACATTAATTATTTTTACTTATTCGATGTACCGTCGGTACATGCATGTAAATATTATAGTAGTGGCTATTATGTTTTATTGTTTTTGCTTTCAACATTTGATTTTACTTTCTAGCATTATGAACTGTGTTGCCAAGTAAATATATTTTCGTCACGTGCCCATGAGGTTTTTTTTTAGACATTTTTAGATTTATTTATTATTTCTTATTAAATTATTTTGTGAGACATTTTTAGATTTAATTGAACTGTAGTGAATTTTAATCAGAAATAATTTTTAATCGGTCTAAAAATCAGTAATTTAAATGTTTCTTGAATGAAATATTCTTAGTAATTAATGTGAGTTTCCAAGGAAGAGAAGAAAAATGTAACTAGACTTTATTAGCTGGGATATATAACCACAAAATCGCCTTTTATTTTGAAACTTTCATATGGACTAAATTTTTATGCATGCATAGTAACCTTGATGCCCTCATCTTCACTTTGTTTTTTAACTTATCTTGAAGTGAGATGTGCATACACGATTAACAAATCTGTTGGAAAACGGCTTACTGCTACACGTGTTTCAGTCTGTTTCCACTCCTATGTTTAACTGTGTAGCCTAAATCTAGAAAATACAGTATCCACTGAGCAACATCTCGTGAAACGTACCTTTAAGAGACTGTTATATTTAATGCAGAGCAATTTATCACTAACTTGAAGTTATACCCAAGATGTAAATTCTGAATTCCTTAAACGCTATTTATACAGCCGTGGCTCTTAGGATGTAAGTGTGTGGACGTGTTTCTTGAGCTAACATTTTCCCCCAAAACGAAGATGCAGTTGAGTGAGCGTCGTGTTTTTGTAGACATGTTGCCCCAAATTTTTGTATTAATTTACCAGTATCTAGCTCGGTTTCTGAAACACGACAAAAAATATTTTAAGTATACTAGTAGTTCAATTTTATATTTTCTCAACAAGTGTGTCATTCTCGTTGAAACTTCATAGTAAACACACGTTTTCCCGTAGTTTTTCGTATATATTAAACAAGCAAAAAACATACAAGAAGATATGGGAGTCGGTTGACCTTGCAGGCCATTCCTGAAATTTCCGCTAAGCTACAGATTTTGGTCAAGTTTGCTGCATCCGGTAAAATTTTTATTTACATTTAAATTTATATAATGCATGGTTGTTGTGATAGGTATTGTGCTAAACAAGAACTTTTTCACTATTCATACCCCACTACTTTCAATGGCCCAAATTTTGGATAGGAACTTAGCCATATTTTATGTTTCATGTTTTTGTAAGGATCTGAATGCTTTTTGAAAAATTTTCTAAGGTAAAATTTTTTAAACTTAATATTTCTAGTATGTTTTATTTCTATTCATGATGACTTTGCTAGTTGAAAAGGGCAAATTGACATAAAACAAGTAAGAGTGCTATATTCGGCTGTGCCTAATCTTATATACCCTTCACAAATCATAAAATGTAGAGACACGCATGCATTCATAGGTATATACATACATATCTACTTACATATGTACATAGACATTCGTAATTTTATGGAAAAACTTTTGTATCCATCCAACTGGCAGACAAAAAATCTCTTAACTTACGTGTTTGTTAACGTGTCTGTGAGTGTTTATCAGCGAACTTTTAAAAAAACTTACTTTAAAATTTATGAATAAATACCCGTTATTTCTACCCATAGATATCTATTGGTGTACAAATATCTATCGTTTAAGTAAAATTTTATCAGGAAAACTTGTAGGTAAAAACCTTACGTAGATTTGTAGAAATAACGGGCATAGATCAGGTAAAACAGGAATGTAGGCAAGTAGTAGCAATATGCATGGGTGTTAAAAAACATGTGCTTCTATATATACACAATATTTTTTTAATTTATTAAACTTATTGCACATACTCTTCCGATAAATTTCTCAAAATATAAATATTACAGCGACTGACTGGAAAAAGAAGTTTTTGTAACCACTCTCAAATCAAAGATCGATCTTTTTGATGAGTACTCCCAAAATATATTCGTATTCAGACGAATACTAATATGAAAATTTTTATCTTTTAATTAGTAAGTGGCTTAAAAAATATTTCTTGGCAATAATTTAAAAAATAAACTTATATCAATTCAAAGAATAAAAATATTCTTGTACCCAACAAACTGAACATACTTCTTGTACAATTTTTTTTTTTTAATACATAGTTTTATTTATTGTATCTTCAAATATGAACTAACAATAAGTGATCAAATCTTAAATCTAAAATATAATTATTTAGCCCGACCAGTGTCGGCCAAAACTTAGTGATAGTTTAAATAATACAAAGTAGTGATAATCAAAAAGGAAAATTAAATGTATTTTCAAGCATTCCCATCTAGAGTGTTGAGTAAAATAACCCTTGTGTCCCTCTTTTTTAGGCGGATGTGTCCAGTAAAGTTCAAAATATTACGAGCAAGCGGATTAAGATGTGACTCGAGTTTTGTTAAGTATTTGCCTGCGTATCTTGCAATTTCTTTGAATTCTTAATGTACCATGGAGCAGATGTTATTAACCTTAAAATTTTGTTTTGTCTTCGTTGAATTCTCTCTACATTGGAAGCTAAAGCAGTGGCCCATAACTGGATACCGTAACACCATATTGGCTTCAAAAGCGACTTGTATATTAAAAGTTTGCAGTCCAGACTAAGTATTGAATTTCTGCCAATCAACCAATGTATTTGAGATAACTTAAATTTCATCTGAGTTAGCTTAAAGTCAATATGATGTTTCCATGTAAACCTTCTATCAAGGTGTATTTCAAGGGTTTTTCACTTGGGAATGTTGAGGAATATTTTGATTGTTGATTTGAATGAAGAAACAAGTATCTCTTCTTAGGGGTTTTCTTGAAGATATTGGGAAGCCTCGTGCGTGTTTTGTGCATACTTAGGCAGGCTGTATCATCGGCAAACGTAGATGTGTGGATATTGCTGCTCAAAGGCATATCAAAAGTATAAATCAAATACAAAACTGGCCCCAGTATGCTCCCCTGTGGCACACCGGATGATATAGATTGTTGCAGACTCATGAATTCTCCTTCCACAATCGTAAACTTTTGGGAAGTTATGTAGCTTTTTTATACATTCAGAAAATATATTGGTAAATATGATTTTAATTTTAAAATAAGGCCTTCATGCCACACTTTATCAAATGCTTGAGAAACGGAAATAAACAGGGCAGAACAATACATTTTTTCTACAAAAGTTCTTCTTATAAATTGCATCAATCTATGAGTTTGTTCAATGGTGCTATGCTGACGTCTAAAACCAAATTGATGGTCTGGGATGCACCCACCATCAGTTAAAATTGGGGACAATTTTGTCATGATTATTATACGTAAAATGGCGATAAAAATAACTAACAGGATTATAATTGCAATATGGGGCAAATTTCTAATTTCTAATTTATAAATATTTTTACGTAAAATAGAGTTAAAAATAACTAACAGGATTATAATTGCAATATGGGGCAAATTTATTAGCATATTGTTACTTAATCCATCAATACCTGGAGCTTTCTTCGGATTGAGTTCAGCAAATAGTTTCTGAACATCACGCGTCTTAAATTTTATGGGTCGAGGGGGTAGCGCAACTACACTCGGTAAATCAGCAACACCAGTACATGTGTTTGGGGTAAATACGGATTTTAAATGCTCAACAAATATGTTATCTTTTTCAGTATCGCTTCTGGCCCAACCTCCGGTAGAAGTGCGCAGAGGTGGTCTATATTCATCGGGTGTTTTAAGCTTTCTAGCAGTTCGCCACAAGGAGTAATTAGATGCAGGTGTTGCATCAAGATTTTCTAGATAATTTTTAAGACATACAGTTTTTTCATATGCCAGCAGCTCTTGGAGTCATCTAGTGCACTCTTTAAATCTAATTTTATTTTGCGGTGATCTGTGCTGTTGCCATTCCCTTCTAGCTGTCCTTTTTTCACGTAAAAGACGTTCAATATCTGTAGAATAAATTGTATTAAACCCAGTATGCGGATGGGAAGTAGTGGTATGTTCAGCAGCATGTTTAATATTTTCGTTAAGATTTTCAATGTTAGATTCAATATCACCTGGTGATCTTAAGTTGATATTTTCCTTACAATGGCTACTGAGGTATTTTTTGAACCCCAGCCAATTAAAACAGTTGATCATCTTTACATATGGGACATGGAAGTCACTTCTTAGAGGGCTACAAATTGTAACAATCGTGGGAGAGTGATCGGAGGAGAGATCTACAGAAGCTTCAACATGAATTAATTCCCTAGTGATATTTTTCATGACTCCAAAATCTATAACATCCGAAATTTTCTTGTACAATTAACATTAAAAAAGTCAAAGTGCTTTTCATCACCTCAAGAGGGGGATTTTTACCTTCAAAAATAAAAGTTTTGAAGATTTTTCTCCATCAAGCCCACAACGAAGTGAAGTAAACAACACCACTGAACATTTGTGCGCTCGGAGCAAATCTATTTACACATATAGCCTAGCTATTTGCCTCTTTGTTTTGAAACATGATAGTTGATCGACGTAATTTGCTATCCGTTTTTTCGCCAAATAGTCTTTTATAGTTTTCCATATTGATGACTGAGCAGAACTTGAAAAGCTAAGATGAGAATTGTCATTAGCTTTTCTGTCACTTTTACTAGCGTCCATAAGCGAAACTATCCTGCCTTTCAGAGACGCAATTTTTTTTAATTTGGGATCTTTACTTTCGTCTAGTCTTTTATGTTTCTGATTTTGAGTAAGAGTACTTGAAGGACTCTGTTTGGCCATTTTAAAGTAAATTCGAAATGCCGTAAAATTGTTTAAAAAAATTAATTGTATATTTTGGTATGAGTACACTCAGCGGTATAAACATTCACACTGTTGGAGTGTTTTCGGATATCAAATAACTCAAAATGAAAAGAAATGTGATTTATTGATGTATTTTTGCTCATATTTATTGTTTTAAGGTCTGTTTGATCACTTCCTCGGCTGAGCGACAAAATTACACTTAGTTATACTACGTATATGATTTTCATTTTTATAATTTTTTAATTTTTTTTAATAATAATTTAAGTGTTTGTTCTAAATTTTTTTTTTCATTTTAAAATATAATAAAATATTCCTCAAAAATACATAAAAATTTCATAGGCAAACGATCTCCTATGAGCATTTTACTACTGTTTTATACAAATATTTTGTTAAATTCGGTTGTATAAAAAATTAAGAATCCATTTAATTTATAATAAAAATCTTTGTATGGTATAATTGTAAATATTTTTAATGTTTGTGAGTGTATGATTGTAGACCCTTGTTATAACAATTGGTGTCTTTATGTGTTCGGCTTAAATTTAATAGATTTAAGTATGAAAAATAGATTGACCACAAGAACTGCAGTAGCACCGATTCTTTATGGTCTACCAGAAATTCACAAAGAGAATACATCCTTACGACCAATATGTACATCAATTAATTCACCGTCCTATGAAGTTTGCAAATGTGTAATTTATATTTTAAAAACTTTGACGAAAAATTCAATATGCAATGTCAACGACGGAATAGAGTTTAAGTCAAAAATTGATAATGCACGTATAGAAGAAAATTAAATACTAGTTTCATTCGACGTCGTATCTTTGTTTCCAAGTGTCACTGTAAATCTAGTCATAAAAACAAAAGAAAATTAATGGGAGATATAAGAAAAATACACATATATATCAAAAAAAATTATTTATAGAAGTACTGACGTTTTGTATAAAAGACTTCCGATATTTTATGTTTAATGATTATTATTATGAGCAGATGAAAGAAATGCCTATGGGATCACCCGCATCCCCGATAGCAGATATAATAATGGAAGAATTCCTAAGTACTGTGCTTGATAAAATGGAAGAAAAAACAAGATTATTAACAAAATATGTCATCAACCTTTGTGGTATAATAAAGTATATTAGAGTTGAAGATACACTATAAGCTTTAAATGAATTTAACAAACAAATTCAGTTCACAATGGAAAAAGATCTGGAAAAGCAGTAATAATTGATTGGTATCGTGTAGAGTCGTGTAGACTGATAAACTTCTACTCTACACACCCGAAATATATAAAAATTAACACCGCTACCAATCTGGTATAGTGATAAACTTCTACTCTAAATACCCGAAATATATAACAATTAACATCACTACCAATTTTATTACTAGAGTGTTCGAGACAAGCAATACACAGTTTCACAAAAAGATTAAAGAACAAATAAAAAACATTTTAATTAAAAATGATTTTCCTAAAAAATTAGTAGATAAACTTATAGGAAAAACTATTACAAAAATAAAACAAATTAATAACAACGCAGAGAATTGTGCAAAGATCTACAAATCAATCAACTACATCGAAGGATTATTGGAAAGATTAAAATACTCAGACAATGAAATCGCAATGAAATCCAATAATACATATCTAGGCGCACGCTAGTGCGCCATGCCAAGTTCTGGCCAATGCACACAATGTGTATATTTACAGGAAGGCATTCGAGCTGTTCTTCCTCATCACTTTTTCCCCGCAATTTTAAAATTATGATATTTAAACCATAATTAGAATAAATTCATATAACCTCATACACGAAAGATTTACAATGAAAGTTTTACAATGAAAGGTTCCGGAGATATAGAGGTGCAAAAAGTGCATATCTTAAGACATACTCACTGACCACTGACACACTCATCAAATTGATGAACCGCTTCCGCTATTGCTAGAGACCTAAAGTTTGGTACACGAAAAGATCTAGGACAGCAATGAACCAGAAATATCTAAAAATTCGAAAATTTTAACCAGGAGGGTGGGGTTACGCCCATAAAAACTGAATTTTGTACTATTGAGCTGAAATTTGTTAAAGAGCTAAGTCTAGATAAGAAATACAATACAAAAAATCTGAAAACTCGGAAATTTTGGCCAGGTGGGCGCTGCTACGCCCATGAAAATAAGAATTAAAAAAGCTAATGTAAGGCGATCAATGGAAGCTATTTTATTGAAATTTGGCATGTATACTGCGGCAATGCAAGGCTATAAATTTGTTACTAAAAAAGTGGTCGTTGACATGCCGATACAATTTAAACCTCATTTTAATGCCCTGCGGATCAGCATATGTAGATATACTGTTTATGTGGTTATTATTATCCGTTTGCAACGAAACTTGACACGAATAATAAGCACTGGCCGAAAATAATTTTGAGTTGGGAAAAGTGGGCACGGTTACGCCCATACAAGTTAAAAGTTGCGCTACGGAGATGAAATTTTATATAGAAGGAGGTCTAGGTGAGAAACCAACTAGAAAAATCTGAAAACTTGAAAATTTTAATTAGAAAAATCTGAAAACCCAGAAAATGTTATCAGAATGGGCGGGACCACGCTAGTATTACTTTGAACTATAAACTTAGTATACAGCTTTTAATTCAAGCCAATTTAGTGAAATCTTGCATACGCGTTGCACTTGCACAAGGCTTTAAACTATCACCTTAAAAAGTTGTCGTGATCATTCCCATAAAATGTTAACCTTGTGTTTAATCTACTTGGATCTAGCATATTATACAAAAAAAATTAGCATGAATTATAAGCGCTGCTCACAACAAAATTTTGAGGTGGAAATAGTGGGAGAGGTAAAGCTGATAAAATTTAAAGGTATAATTCAGCTGGAGAGCTAAAATTTTATACGAAATAAGTTTATCTGCGTAAACCAATGGGAGAATCTTAAAACAAAAAAGTTTTACCCGGTATACGGCTCCACGACGCTAAAACTCCAATTTGAACTAGCGATCTTAAATTTGATACACAAATAAATCTAGGTCAGAGATCACTAAGAAAAATCTTAAAATCCAGAAGTTGCTATCAGGTGGTGGAAATAAGCACTTCCAATTCAAAATTAAGATATATTTTATTAAAAATTGTCATACACATTGCACTAATCCAAAATAAAACTTTCCTATTTTGAAAAGTATCCGTGACTTCACCCATAAATCGTAGCTTTTTCTTTCATGTACTTCGGCTTAGCAGTTTTTAATTTATTACTCATATATTTCTCATTAACTTTTTAATACCAAACTTTGCATGAACCATGAGCACTAGCAGATATAAAAGTCGGTGGGGCCAAGCCCATAAATATTTCACATAATATTATACTATAGAGAGCTGACATTTTTTACACAAATAGTAATTTATGTACTCAATCGGAAAATTCAAAAATTAAAGCACCCTATTGAAACTTTACATGCACATTGGGAATATCCTTTTGATTTGTGTATTTTGGCTAAGCAGACTTTAATATGTAAATATATTGAGAAAATAGATGGCGTCACGTCCACTAAAACTTACGCTGTATTTTACATGGTTCTTTCCAGATGACTCTTACCAGATTGCGCACACTATCGACCCATTGTAATGACACAATAGTGCATTTTTAAAGTCTACAATCCAACACCTATCACGATCTAACCCACTATTTTATGCAACCTGAAATTTTAAGTTTAAAAAGTGTTATTATAGAACATTTTTCAAAAAGTAGTCAGATCCTCAAAAAACATAAATGTGATAAAAGGCCAAGTTTCTCGTTAAAATTTCGGCCATTAAAAGTAGTGAGATATAAATTTTGACCAAGTTCTTGTTTGCCACAATACCTAACACAAAAATATGTTTTGACTTATATAAACTTGTAATCGTAAGGGTGTCATATAATTTCTAGATAATCTGCTAATCTGAATTTATATCTAGCATTTCATGTGTGCCATGTGCCAAAAAATAAGCGTAACCACTAATTACTAATGCAGAGCAGATCTGTTTGATTCAGACGTGTTTATTACGTGTTTATTAGGTTAAACAGTGTCATACATAACTAATCCACAATTTTATAGAAATCAATATGTATTTTTATTTAATTTAATTGTTACTAAAATCAGGGCTGCCATTTTAATCTTAGACTATTCATATGTTCCGGTTGTGTAGTCGCATTTTTTTAGACAACAATGGATTCTTTTTAAATTAGTTTAATTTCAAGGTTTTTTTTAACTTGAATAACAAAATCTGAAAGTGAGTTATAATATACTATTTAAAATACATCAAATGTGCATTTTTGAACACGAGAAATTGACTCGAATTAGAGTTTCGCAAAAATAAAACAAATATGTCTTGGCAGCCCTGCAACAAGAAGAGCAAAATATAATACGCTCAAAAACGAAGAACTAACACAAACACATATACATTGTGTGAGGATCAATGGTTTAAATCAGAGCTATTAAAATTTTTTGGTTCGAGTACCACAAGACTCACAACCAACAATTCGTGTACCACCAAAAAAAAATTTTATATAAACAAGTGTGGGATCAATAAATAACCAAAAAATTTTAAAACATTTAATCCATTTCATTTATTAATAATAAAAAACAACAAAATTTAAAACCAATTAAAATTATTAAAAACACTACAAGAATAAATAAAAGTAAATACATATGGCCCTATGTATCAGCAAAAATTGGCATGAAGTTAGCATAAGTGACGAAATTGAATTAGGTGTTAACGAGTTCCTCTATACAATTTGACATTAAAAATGGTCGCGTTACATAATATAAATCCCCCTCTAAAGTGGTACGAGTATCACAGGTTTAATAACCCTGGTTTAAATCAATGGTAAGCAAACACATACACATATAAGATAAAAGAGAGTAAAATGCATGCTTGTACGAATGTACGTGTAAAAAATAGCACAACAGAGTGCCCTTTTTGATGATCTCTGGTTTACATCAGCGATTTTCAAAACCGCGCAGACGTGCGAGTGCTCTCACAATAATGAAGAGATCAATACGAGATAATTTGTCAATCAGGGTTACCACTTTAATCTCAGACTATTCATATGTGCCGGTTTTGTAGCCGCATTTTATTAGACACTAACGGATTCTTTTTAAATTATTTTCATTTCAAGATTTTCTACTTTCTAAAAATTGAATAATCATATATGAAACTAAGTTATTATATAATATTTTAAATAAATCAAATGTTCATTAATCTCTTTTTTAACACAATAAATTGACTCGAATGAAAGTTTCACAAATATATTACGACTATATCGTGGCAGTCCTGCTATGAGAAAAGAAAAATATATTACGCCCAAAAACGAAGCACCAACATAAACATAACTGTGAATGTATATGTGTGGGGATCGGTGGTTTTAATCAATAAGTACATGTCTGAATCATACAGTTTTTCATTAGTAATTAGTGGTTATTCCTTATTTGGCACATGACACACAGATGTAAACCCGGCCTAAGTTTTAGATATTTAAAATCAAAAGCAAGTAGCTGTGAATAAAATATTTGTTCTCAAAACAGAAGAACGTGAGTTCGTATTCCAAACTGAAACTTATTTTTATTTTTATATATATTAAAAATATTTCCTTTATATGCATATGTACATACATATGTTCATTAGAGAGGCCGGTAATTGTATAGAGACTTTTTTTATTTCTTCTACTCTCACCCCCAAATCAAAAAAAATCCTACGCATCTTATCGGCGTTTTAGGGGGTGCGTCTGGCCCTCAAAGTTAGCCTTCAAGCAGATATTTCAATGCAAGTTTTTACATATGACTATCTTTTTAGAAAATCATTTTACGAGAATATGACATATGTCAATATTTTAGCTCTTTAAGTCAACAGCATTAATCTGAACGAAAGTTTTTTGCGAAAATTAATATTAATCAGAAATAATTCATAGTTAGGCTCAAGTTCAGTAATTTCAATTCTTATTGAATGAAATATTTTTATTAATTAATGTGAGTTTCTAAAGAAGAGAAGAAAAATTAAACTTAGACTTTAAGATGGGGGAAATACCGATACTTTTCTGTGCAGCCACGCACTTCATCAGCACCCTAGTCTATCTACTTGGGTAGAGATTCTTATTAACATCAGCTATTTAACTTAAATGTACAATGAAACGGAATATGAGAAACGATTGTTGTGTATACAATTGATTTACCTTTGGTAAACACATTTATAAGTATCACTATTAATTTTCTGTTTTTTCCAATTTTTCTGTTTAGGTTAGCACGAAATTATTTTACTCTACCTCAGTATGTTTAACTATTCTTACTTATCTTTTTACGATCAATACATTAATTATTTTTACTTATTCGATGTACCATCGGTACATGCATGTAAGTATTATTGTAGTGGTCTATGTTACTTGTTGTTGCATTCTACAGTTTTTACTTGGATTTCCAGCATTCTGAAACTGTGATGGCCAAGTGAACAGTGATTGCCAAGTGAACATATTTTTGTCACGCGCCCATGATGTATTAAGTGAGAAATTTTTAGATATTTTTTAATCGAACTGTAGTGAATTTTAATCAGAAATAATTCATAGTTAGGCTCAAGTTCAGTAATTTCAATTCTTATTGAATGAAATATTTTTATTAATTAATGTGAGTTTCTAAAGAAGACAAGAAAAATTAAACTTAGACTTTAAGCTGGGGGAAATACCGATACTTTTCTGTGCAGCCACGCACTTCATCAGCACCCTAGTCTATCTACTTGGGTAGAGATTCTTATTAACATCAGCTATTTAACTTAAATGTACAATGAAACGGAATATGAGAAACGATTGTTGTGTATACAAATTCTAACTCTGGTCCATTTCGGGCTGGTAAAGAAGTTTAATGATAAATTACTAATTTTGGTTGGTTTCTCTCAGCGTTTATTGCTGAGGGGATTCCCCGTTTAAAATAAAATTTCTTGCGTTTCTATTATATGAATTGTTTCTAAAAAAATTGATATTAAAATGATTATTACCACGGCTTCCGTTACGTTCACATCTATTGTTGTTAAAATTACCTCGATAGTGGTTAAAACCTATCGAGCCATTGGCTCTTCTAAACTTGTTACCACGATTCGAATTGTTTGTGTTAAAACGATTATTGTTATTGAAACGATTGACATTGTTCATACCAAAAAAATTGCTTAGGCTATTGATTTTAAATGCTTTGCAAACAACCCAACAAGAAATGAATGACCGAAATTAACCTAAACAAAACAATTATACTAACACACATGCAACAATTTAATTGCTACCGGAGCTGCCATAGTTTCGTTTCTTCAATAAAATTTGGAAGATTTTTTTATAATACTTATTGCATATTTTTATAGTAATTTTTGCACATATTTGTTTAAGTTTTATTTTAATTAAAGTTTTATCAAAATATATTGATAATGTTTCCATAAATTACAATTATTTGATTATTTATTGTCAAAACAATTTTAATTAGTATACAAATGGCTTTTGGAAATTTTGGGGTTCTTAGGAAAAAAAGCGTATTGAACAAAAAATTTTGCTAGTGGCAGTTCGTTGTTTCACTCTAAGATATATGCTTTTTGGATTTATAAAAAGCAATAGCTATACGTAGCACTTGTAAACATATGATTGTGAAAAATCATAGGATAAACTTTTCCAAAAGTAAATTTTTACACGTATTTGGAATAAAATTTAAATAATTGTGCAATATGGCTGGGAAATTAATAATATATGTGAAAACGTGTTCAAGAATTTGCAATGACAAAATAAATTAATTTAATTATTTTTTTACGCTTAATGAGCCTTAAATACAATAAATTTTGATGCAATCGGCGATAAACATGTTCGTACTATATTTTCTCAGCAATATCCGTCATTGCGGCATGGTGCTTGCAACAACTTGGCCAAATGTTCCCACTTTATTTCGCTTATGGTTTCTTTACCTATGATGGAACCCGGCCAACATTTATTCTAAGTGCCCACAACACTCAACAGATTCAAGCAACTCTGGCTATTCCGCAAATGCATCCAAAACGGTAAATAATATTTTTGTTTTAGAAGATTTAATTGTTCTCACCATTCCTTTAAGGACCTGAAAATACTTTGTCTTTGTTGGTAAATGCAATATCACAAGATCAGAAACAAATACTGAGCGAACGTTTATACTAAACGATAGAACGTATGGATCCATTTAAGATCACGAGCACTTTCGAACAAAAATTTCCAAACTCTTGTGCATGACGGAAGATCATAAAGCTCTTTGTTGGAAAATGTAATGCCATAAGAGCAAATTCTGGGCGGACGTTTGTACTCAATGACCGAAAGCACGCATCTATCTTTGGCTAGTAAGATGAAGGTATGTTGTTTAAATTAGATTTAAGAATTCCAATATTGTGTTTTTTTTGTTTAATAAAAATGTTAATTTGAAATGTAATTGAAAAAAAATTTTTTATATACCAATATTTATGTTATGACTTACTGGTTAGAGCTCACCAATATCTAGGTTTGACTGACTACTTAGGGCTAACCAATATTTACGTTTGCTTAACTGGTTAGTGCTTACCAGTATTTACGTTTGCCTAACTGGTTGGATCTAACCAATATTTACGTTTGCCTAACTAGTTAGAGCTAACCCATATTTTGGTAGTCATAACCTTATAAAAGGAATCAGAGTAAGCAGCAGAGATATGTGTTACATATTCGGGTGGAATTAATGAGATAGAGAGAGATGCAAAATCACATGTACACAATAGTTTTCGGCTAGATTTTACATATTGATTTTAATAAACTAATAGAAATGTTAACAGATATACCACTTAGCACAACCGGTTAAATGACCGGTCATTTAACTGATAATGTTCTTGTAGGGAAGTTACCTTTCTCAGTATCACTCCTAGCTTAAACTACGGTAGAAATGCGCAGACGTGTAATTCTTTTTGCAGCGCCACAGAGTAATTAGATGCTGGAGTGACATCGAGATTTTCCATATAGTTTTTAAGAGATGTAGTTTTTTTATATGCAAGCATCTCTTGGAGTATTTTAGTGCACTCTTTAAATCAAATTTTATTTTGGGTTGATCGGTGCTGTTGCCATTCTCTTCTAGCTCTTGTTTTTTCACATACAAGATGTTCAATATCTGTAGAATATATTCTATTAAGCCCAGTCTGCGGATGGGAGGAATTGGCATGTTCAGCAGCCTGCTTAATATTTTCGTTGAGATTTACAATATTAGAATTAACATTATCATAAGGTCTTAGCTTAATATTTTCAGTGCAATGACTACTAAAATATTTTTTGAATCGCAGACAATTAACACGACGGAGCATTTTCAGACATGGGTGAGGCAGAGCACTTCTCAGTGGGCTAAAGTTTGTAACGATCGCGGGAGAGTGATCAGACGAGAAATCTAGGAAAGCTTTAACGTGAATTAATTCCCTAGAATATTTTTCATGACGCCAAAATCTATAACATCCGGAATTTTATTTATGTCTGTAGGCCAGTAAGTGGGCTCCCCACTCGAAATGACGACCAATACCATTTTTGAAATTGTGTTGAACAACGCTCGTCCTCTAGGTGTGATAACACGCGAACCCCAGAAAGTATGTTTCGCATTGTAGTCGTCAGCTGGTACGAAACAAGGGCCAAGAAATTTGCAGAAATCCTCGTATTGATCCTCAGTAATTGCGAATCTAGGAGGGGAGTAAATTGATCATATGACAAAATTTGTGCAAAAATTTTCGACACAAATATTCGTTGCAGGTAGATGTTCTTCACAAATGTTGCCAATAATATAACGCTTGAGTCTTGACTTTATTAGAATTGCTGATCCCCCGCAAGTTCTTCCTCTTGGGTCCTTTGAATCATATAAAATAAAGCCATTAATTTTATATAGACTTCTTGATGTCAAATGAGTCTCAGAAACCAATATTATATCAATATTTTTTTCCGTGAGGAAGTGCTCAAGTTCATTTTTATGTTGGCGAATGCCGTTTGCGTTCCAGAAACATATTTTTAACGTGTTCATGGTTTTTTAACTAATGCTTGAAGCAGAGTATTTTGCATTCTCAGCATTTCTTACATCATGCTAGTCATATTTGTTGTAAAATTATTTATAGTCAGCACCAGATTCTTAATAGTAGTGACTGAAGTTAAAGCTCCAGTTTGCATTCGTTGAATTATTTTGAGGTGGATTATTTTGTGTGGGAACAGAACTAGTCTTAGTAGCATTGACATACAATACACGTGAAGTGACAGTTTGTTTTTTGAAAACAATGTTTTCAAAATAGCAACCAGAATCGCAATTTATGTAATTGCAAAAAGTATTAAAAAATGGTTGTGAAAATTAAAAGTTTTTTTCATTTCATTTAACATTTAAAATTGAAACGATTTTATATCGAGCGTGAAATCTTAATTTTAGTACGTTTTTATCAGTTAGTGCATTATTTTTTATACTTTGTGCATCCGTTTCGTATACACACACTTCGATAATTTTCCTTGGAAGTCTAAAAATCGAACAAATTTGTGTCAAGCTTTTAATATTTCTTTTTCTAAAAACAATTAAAATAAGTTATATTTCCTGCCTTTGAAAACTCTTTAATGTCTTTTTATTCATAATTTAAAATACATAATTAATATATTTTATTGCCAAACATGAAATTGGGAATTTCGAATTAGAAATTCACTCAGCTCACTCTCAACGATTAGGTTTTCTTCACCTTCTCTACTAAAGCATTATGATCCGCTCAAGAGAGTTTTTTTAAATCATTATCTGTTAAAGCATTATATCGTTTAGGTAAGAACATTATGTGTTTGTCCATTTTAACTTTTAGTGTTGGTCCATATTTTGTTGATACACGTATCAAATTTCGAATAGTATATTTCATAGATGTTTCAAGCTCTTTTATGTGGATTAAAGTTTTGTTGTATAAAGAATTAAATTTTGAAATTATATTTGTTGTGAAGTCCATTTTTTATTTAGTTCCTGTCACTTTAAATGTTTTACTGGAAATGATCTTAAAAGTAGCGATGATGACTTCAAGGCTAATCGAAAATAATTATGGTGAAATAGTGAATAAGTGGGTGATAGTGATAGACAGACAGAGATAGCTATAGAGAAAAAAGGGTTAGAGAGAGAGAGAGAGTACTAAAAAAATATGACAAAGAGATTATAGTTTATATAAGGATTTTAAACGCGGGATTTGATTTCCAAGATTTCCTATAATTTTGGCAGTAAGAATCCATTTCAATAATTTGTGGAAAATTTTCTAATTACTCAGCAACGAACACTTTATAATAAAATCGGGTTTTTACAATTTGAAATACCTAAATACATAAATATATGTATCTTACATAATTGCGAAAAAAAAGTATCTGCATTTGCAAAAACATAGTAGCCAAAAATGTAAATGTCGAAAGCAGAAAGAATAGGTTTAAGGCGGGAAAATTTACTATAAAATCCAAAAAGTGCCAAACCGTTTCCGCAATTTAAAAGAGCTTTGTTAGCTCTTCTTATTAAAAAAGAGCTAAAGTGAAAAATTTCGAGTTAGAAGCAATCAAAAAGAGCTAAATTTAGCTCTAAAATAGCTAAGTTGGCATCGCTGCTTAATGATAACAAAATAAATAAGAAATCTGATAATAGACTTTTTTAACGGCTAGGTCAAAGTTTTTATCGGCGTTAAGAGCAGCATAAAACCCAAGGTCCAAGTGGGAATGGACAGATATATAACAGTGGTAAAGCGCGGGAGAAGCCCAAAGTCTTCGAAACTTTCATCTGCTCCAAAAATATCTAGAAATATCAGCGGATCCTCTATTACCCGTCAAAATCGTTTTCAAATATTGCAAGATGACAACAACGAACCCGATGTATCTACGAACAAAACATCCAAGCCGCCACCAATTTATTTGAGAGAAAAAAATTCAAACGCTCTTATTATAAATTTAATTTCAGTCATTGGTGAGAATAAATTTAACATCGTTGCAATAAAACGTGGTAACATTGAAGAAAAAGATTTTCACAAAACTGATTACGGAATTTGTAAAAAGTAAAAAAAGTTTCTACACATATCAGCTTAAAAGTGCTAAAGGCCTGCAGATCGTATTGAAGGGCATCAATTCCTATGTTGCTCCCGAAGAAATAAGAGATGCACTCGTCCTCCAGAAATTTAAGGTAAAAAATTTATTATTTAAACATAATAAATAGGGAGAAGATTGCTCAACCAATTTCACGTCGAACTTGAGCCAAACGATATAAAGTTTAAAAAAAAACGAGACTTTTCCAATTTACAATTTAAAATATCTCTTATACTGAAAAATAACAGTTGAAGAACCACACAAGCGTTCTGGACCCCTACAGTGCCATAATTGTCAAGAATATGGTCACACAAAAACTTTCTGGAAGTTACCTTCAGTTTGTGTTATCTGCGGTGAATTGCACGGTGCTGCTGGTTGTACAGAACCTAAACATCTAGCAGAAAAAAATTTTGTAATTGTGGAGGTAATCACACCGCTTGTCCTGTCTTGTCTATTCTTTCGTTAAACAGCCTATGGGGCAAAAACCTAAATTAGCTCCAGCATAAACAGCAAACGCATACTCCTTATACTTATTGTTAGTTCATAATTGAAGATACAATAAGTAAATAAATGTTTTTAAAAAAAATTAGCTAACCTGTCACTTCACGTGTATCGTATGCCGATGCAACAAAGACTTGTTCTATTCCCACACAAAATATTCAGCCTCAAAATAATTCAACGAAAGCAAGCTGAAGCTTTAATTTTAGTCGCCTTGAGGCTACTATTGAGAATCTAGTGCTGACTATAAATAATTTTACAACAAATATGACTAGCATGATGCAAGAAATGCTAGGAATGCAGTCTACGCTGCTTCCAAAATTAGTTAACAAGCCATGAACACAGTAAAAATATATTTCTGGAACGCAAACGGCATTCGCCAACATAAAAATGAACTTGAGCACTTCCTTACGGAAAAAAATATTGATATAATGTTGGTTTCTGAGACTCATTTGACATCAAGAAGTCCATTCAAAATTAAAGGCTACATTTTATATGATTCAAAGGACCCAAGAGGAAGAGCTTGCGGTGGATCAGCAATTTTAATAAAGTCAAGACTCAAGTATTATATTTTTGAAAACATATGTGAAGAACATCTACAAGCAACGAATATTTGTATCGAAAATTTTTGCACAAATTTTGTCATATCATCAATTTACGCCCCTCCTAGATTCGCAATTACTGAGGATTAATAAGAGGATTTCTACAAATCTCTTGGCCCTTGTGTCGTAGCAGCTGGAGACTATAATGCAAAACATACTTTCTGGGGTTCGCGTCTTATCACACCTAAAGGACGAGCGTTGTTCAACACAATTTCAAAAATGGGCTTGGACGTCATTTCGAGCAGGGAGCCCACTTACTGGCCTACTGACATACATAAAATTCCGGATATTATAGATTTTGGCGTCATGAAAAATATTTCAAGGGAATTAATTCACGTTGAAGCTTCCCTAGATCTATCGTCCGATCACCCTCCCACGATCGTTACAATCTGTAGCCCAATGAGAAGTGCTCTACCTCACCCATATGTGAAAATGGTCAGTCGTGTTAATTAGCTGCGATTCAAAAAATATCTTAGTAGTCATTGCACTGAAAACATTAAGCTAAGAACTCATGACGATATTGAATCTAATATTGCTAATCTTAACAAAAATATTAAGCAGGCAGCTGA
Organism: Tachina fera; assembly: GCA_905220375.1. Lineage (NCBI taxonomy): Eukaryota > Metazoa > Arthropoda > Insecta > Diptera > Tachinidae > Tachina > Tachina fera. The sequence continues at coordinate 110,541,704 of LR999963.1, forward strand.
ATATCCTTTTTCCTTCTATTCGCATACTGGGTTCAAAAGATTATATTCTACAGATATTGAACATCTCGTATGTGAAAAAAAGAGCTAGAAAAGAATGGCAACAGCACCGATCACTCCAAAATAAAATTAGCTTAAAATAGTGCTCTAAAAGACTCAAAGAACTGCTTGCATATGAAAAAACTGCATCTCTTAAAAACTATCTGGAAAATATCGATGTCACACCAGCATTTAATTACTGTTTGTGGTGCGCTGCGAAAAGAATTAAGACACCCGTTGAGTTTAAGCCACCTCTGCGCACTTCTACCGGAGGTTGGGCCAGGATTGATATTGAAAAAGTTAACTTGTTTGCAAAGCATTTAAATTCCGTATGTACCCCAAACACATGTACTGGTGTTGTTGATTTCCCGAGTGTAGTTGCGCTACCCCCTCGACCCATAAAATTTAAAATGTGTGATGTACAAAATCTAATTGCTGAATTCAACCTGAAGAGAGCACCGGGTATTGATGGAATTAGTAACCAGATGCTAATAAAATTGCCTCGTATTGCAATTAGAATCAGTTTATTAATTTTTAATACCCTTTTACGACTAGAGTATTATCCTCACAGCTGGAAGCTTGCCAAAGTTAAATTGATTCTAAGGCCAGACAAAGATCAAGGCAGAATAATAGAGGCCAATAAGTCTGCTATCAACAATGTCAAAACATTTCTAAAAACTGCTCATATTAAAATTGGCCCCAATCATAATTGGTAGGGGGTGCATTCCAGAACATCAGTTTGGTTTTAGAAGTCAGCATAACACCATTGAACAAACGCATAGATTGGTTCAATGTATAAGAAGAACATTTGAAGAATAAAAAGTACTGTTCTGCACTGTTTATTGACGTTTCGCAGGCATTTGATAAAGAGTGGTATGAAGGCCTAATTTTAAAATTAAAATCATATCTACCAATAAATTTTCTGAATTTATTAGAAAGTTACATTACTAGCCGGAAGTTCACGTTTGCGAAAGGAGAATTCATGAGTGTGCCCGAATCTATATCATCCGGTGTGCCACAGGGGATCATACTGGGGCCAGTTTTGTATTTGATTTATACTTGTGATATGCCTTTGAAAAGTAATATCCATACATCCACGTTTGCCGATGATACAGCCTGCCTAAGTATGCACAAAAATTCTCACGAGGCTTTCCGATATCTACAAGAACATATTACTCAACTGGAACTATGGTTAAAATTATGGATAATTAAGGTAAACGAGCAAAAGTGTGTTCAGGTAACATTTACCCTGCGAAGAGATACTTGTTCCCCAATTCGAATCAAGAATCAAGTTGGTCCTCAACATTTTCATGTAAAATACCTTGCTATACACCTTGATCGATGACTTACATGGAAACACCATATTGACTCAAAGCTAGCACAAATAAAACTTAAACTAACTCAGATATATTGGCTGATTGGTAGAAATTCAACACTTAGCCTAGACTGCAAACTTTTGTTATACAAGTCACTTTTGAAGCCAATATGGTGCTACGGAATTCAGTTATGAGGCACTGCTTCTAATGTCAAGAGAATCAAACGAAGGCAAAACAAAATCTTACGTTTGATAACATCGGCTCCATGGTACATCAAAAACTCAAATATACATCGTGATTTGAATATGCCACTAGTGATTGAAGAAATAGCAAAATACGCTGGCAAATATTTAACAAAAATCGAGTCACATCCTAAATCGCTTGCTCGTAACATCTTGAATTTTACTGGTCACATCCGCCTGAAAAAGAGGGACACAAGGGCTCTTATACTCAACACTACAGATGGGATTGCTTGAAAATACATTTTTTCTGTTTTTTTTATTATCACTACTTATGTATTATTTATAACTATCACTAAGCTTATGTCCGACAGTGGTTGGGCCTAATACTTATATTTTAGATTTAAGATTTGAATACTTATTGTTTTGAAAAAAAGATTATTGGTTTCTCAGCTAGACCTATTTCAATATCCGATTTCAGCTCCTCAGCGAATCTCTTAATTTAAACATTTTATGGGTGTCGCCCCGCCCAACTTTTTCAAACTTAAGTTTTTTCTGACCGTGCTTATCGGTCGTGTCAAGTTTCGTTGCAAACGGATAATAGGTTGAGCCGTAGTACATGAAACATGAGGCTTATATTGTATGAGCGTATCAACGCGCACTTTTTTAACGAAAAATTTATAGCCTTGCATTATCGCAATGTATATGAGAAATTTCAATACAGTCTCTTCAATTAAGTGCTTTAGATTTGCTCTTTTAATGCTGACCCCCCCCCTGGCTAAAATTTCCGTATTTTTAGATTTTTCTAGTTCATTGCTCGCCTAAATCTACTCGTATAACAAATTTCAGCTCTCTAGCTACGGTGGAAGTGCTTCATCAATTTGATGAGTGTATCAGTGGTCAGTGGTTAGTGAGTATGTCTTTAAAAAATCCAGTTTTTGCACCCTCATATCTAAGGAACCTTTTGTTCTAAATTTTTCAAACTTCGCATATGAGGTAACATGGATTTATTTCGAATTATGACTTAAATTTTATAATTTTACGACGGCGAGGAACAAAATTATCAGATTGGTAAGAACATGCTGAATGGCTTCCTGTAAATAAACATATTGCGTGCATTGGCCGGAACTTGGCCTGGCGCACTGCAGTGTCCCTAGATAAATTTCTCATTCAAAAATACATATACAAACATTATACAATTGTGTATAATGCATAGCATATTTCAGTGATAGGTATTGTGTAAAACAAGAACTTGGTCAACATTTTTATCTCACTCTTTTTGATGGCCGAAATTTTGGAGAGGAACTTGGCCTTTTTTACATTTATGTTTCTGTGAGGATCTGACTACTTATTGAGAGGTTTTCTTAATACAGCTTATTATTTTTTTTTAATTCATTTATATGTAATAATATAAATATGAACTAACAATAAGTATTCAAATCTTAAATCTTAAATATAAGTATTAGGGCCGACCACTGTCGGACATAAACTTAGTGATAGTTATAAATAATACATAAAAGTGATAATCAAACAAAAAGAAATAAAATATATTTTCAAGAAATCCCAGCTGGAGTGTTGAGTATAAGAGCCTTTGTGTCCCTCTTTTTTAGGCGGATGTGACCAGTAAAATTTAAGATGTTACGAGCAAGCGGATTAGGATGTGACACGAGTTTTGTTAAATATTTGCCTGTGTATTTTGCAATTTCTTCAATCACTAGTGGCATATTCAAATCACGATGGATATTTGAGTTTTTATGTACCATGGAGCCGATGTTTTTATTTATTTTTACTTATTTTAATAAAAGTGTCTATGGAGTAATATCCTTATAGACCAACAAAAAGTAACAATTAATTAAACAATTTTTAGGTAATAAAAAGTAATTATTAACATTTAAGAACAAAATAATATTACGTTTTATAATATTAACGTTTATAGAATAATCAATGAAAACATAATAATCATTAAAGTTTCTGCATAATCTCCTCAAAGGGTTAGCGTTCTCATACCATGTCTGATGACACTTGAAATACAATGTACATCACACATTTTAAATTTTATGGGTCGAGGGGGTAGCGCAACTACACTCGAAAAATCAACACCAGTACATGTGTTTGGGGTAAATACAGACTTTAAGTGTTTTGCAAATAAGTTACATTTTTCAGTATCACGCCTGGCCCAAACTCCGGTAGAAGTGCGCAGAGGTTGTTTAAATACAACGGGTGTTTTAATTTTTTTCGCAACGCACCACAAAGAATAATTAGATGCTGGTGTGACATCGATATTTTCCAGATAGTTTTTAAGAGATGCACTCTTTTAAGCTAATTTTATTTTGGAGTGATCGGTGCTGTTGCCATTCTTTGCTGGCTCTTCTTTTTTCACATACAAGATGTTCAATACCTGTAGAATATATTATATTAAACCCAGTCTGCGGATGGGAGGAAGTGGCATGTTCAGCAGCCTTCTTAATATTTTCGTTAAGATTGGCAATATTAGATTCAACATCATCATGAGTTCTTATGTTTTCTGTGCAATGACTACTAAGATATTTTCTGAATCGCAGTCAATTAACATGACTGATCATTTTCACATATAAGTGAGGTAAGGCATTTCTCAGTGGGCTACAGATTGTAACGAAAGTGTGAGAGTGATCGGCCAGTAGATCTAGGGAAGCTTCAACGTGAATTAATTCCCTAGAAATATTTTTCATGATGCCAAAATCTGTAACATCCGGAGTTTTATGTATGTCAGTAGGCAAGTAAGTGGGCTCCCCACCTTAAATGACTTCAAGCCCATTTTCGAAATTGTGTTGAACAATTGCGAATCTAGGAGGGGAGTAAATTGATGATATAACAAAATTTGTGCAAAAATTTTCGACACAAATATTCGTTGCTTGTAGAGGTTCTTCACAAATTCTGCCAAGAATATAATGCTTGATCTTGACTTTATTAAAATTGCTGATCACCCGAAAGCTCTTCCTTTTGGGTCCTTTGGATCACATAAAATGTAGCCATTAATTTTGAATAGACTTCTTGAAGTCAAATGAGTCTCAGAAACCATTGCAGCAGGTTCATGATATTATATCAATATTTTTTTCCGTGAGGAAGTGCTCAAGTTAATTTTTATGTTGGCGAATGCCGTTTGCGTTCCAGAAACATATTTTTAACGTGTTCATGGTTTGTTAACTAATGCTTGAAGCAGAGTATTCTGCATTCTCAGCATTTCAGTAGTAGTAGAATGTATGCGCCCGAGCAATAAAAATTGTCAAATTTGGGTAATTTAAATCGAAATTTTGTAATTTATGGGCTAAAATTTACATATTAAGGTAATTACTGTCAATGGTGCGAAGTGACGAGGGTTATGGACGGTTTGTACGTAGAAAAGGGTAGTTTGATGTCGGCCGTCGATGTGTGTTTGTTTTAATTTTATGGTTTGATATCCGTTCGCCGATGCGCATAGTTAATTATGTATGCACGTGGGGCTTGTTTGTATGTAGTATGTTTTTTCGTTTGTTAAGCGGTTGCAGCAGGTTCATGATTTTATATTGTGTGTGCGTGTGTGCATAGTTTAGTTTTTTGTAATATTCTTTTGTTTGTACGTATTATGTTTTTTCGTTGTTAAGCGGTGCGGAAGGGTACTTGAGAAAGAAATTGTGTGGAAATCAATGAATGTTTTTTGTTGTTGGTTTTATTTAGTTTGATTTTTATTTATTTTTTTCCTATGTTTAAAGAGTTCGAAGACATGAATAAAATATATGGTTTGTGAGATAATCATGGTTTGATATCCGTTCGTCGATGTACATATGTAGTTAATTATGTAGGTACGAAGGATTTTATGTATGTTTTTGTTTTAATTTTAATTTTGAATGGAATTTTTTTTTTGTTTGTTAAGCGGTTGAAGCAGGTTTATGTTTTTAGAGTGTAAGTGCGTGTGTGCATAGAGAAAAATGTTGCTTTTGTCTTTTTGCAATATTCTTTTTTTTTAGCTGGTGGTCATGGAAGATTATTTTAGAAAAAAATTATGTATGCTTGTGGGAAATCTATGAATGTTTTTTGTTGTTGGTTTTATTTAGTTTGATTTTTCTATTTCCTTATTTAAAGAGTTTGAAGAGGTAAACGAAGTATGTAATTTATGAACTTATTTGAAGGTTGGAAAAAATGAAGTGTAAGATATTTATGATTGTCAAAGGGAATTAGAGATGCGTGATCATGGGAGCCAACGTTATGCTCATACGTGTGTATGTTTTTACAATAACTTGAGCGTTGGCAGATGGGTAAGTAGTCGTATATGTATATGTGCAATGCCGAGTACAAATCTGGCATTTTCTTGTGTTCTAATCATTTTTTAAAATGTGTGCAACGCCTTACACATTATGTTTTTTTTTATTATTTTTTATATGGAATACAAAACGGAAATGATAAACGTTACCACTAGGGCACACTGTTGCGATGTCACAAAATATCATAGTGTGTACTTTTTGTTGTTTGTAATATTCGTTTTTTTAGCCGGGGGCATGGAAGGGTATTTTAGAAAGTAATTATGTATGCTGGTGAGATATCAATGTTTTGTTTTTGTTGTTGTTGTTGTTTGATTTTAATTTTTTTATGTGTAAAGAGTTTGAAGAAATGAATAAAATATACAATTTATGCGTGTTGTATTTATTCATTCTTTTCACTTCTTTTGTAAAGAAATTGAAGTTTGTGATATTGAGGATTGTCAAAGATTGGTTGTAATTTTCACTGCTTGCTGACATTTGTCTCTGTCTCTTGTACATACCATATACATATAAATAAATGATTGAACAAAATTTTGAATATTTTTTAATCTACATATTTATTTTAAAGAAATATCGTAAATATATGTTGTAACAATGTAAGAATAGAAAATTAAAATAAATTGTTTAGTTTATTTCTTGATAAAGTAAATATGCATTTCTTAAGGCACAAACTCCATAACTGTGATAGCTGCAGTAAAAATATTCTGGATATTTAAGTTGTATATGCTCTAATTTGAAGTAGTTTTTCAAACCATTTCTTCTTTTCCACACCCTTAACATAGATTGAATAATGTTTTAAATTGGATTTTAAAAATGTTACAACACTCTTAAATGATATTGATCCGTCATTCCAATTCAGATGATGAAAGTTTCTCGTTAGCGAATTCGCTTCTCTTTGTTTTGCTATTGATAATCTTTTGAAGTTAAACGGTGGTTTAATAATAAAATTTATGCGCTCCTTATTGTTAAAAACAATTGATATTTCTTTTGCAATGAAGATGTTTGAATTAGACTTAAATCCTTGCATATCGATGAAAACTTTATCCCCAGTCATCTTATTTTATTTTTTTTTTTGTTTTTTTTTTACATTATCTTACGAACTTGACCTTTTAAGGGTATGTATTCTATTATACGGTCGTGGATGAGTACACAAAAAGCTGATGTATCGGTAGGTATATTGGAGTCTGTTTCAATTTCAATTTTTATATCAACAGGACCGTTAGAGAGGGCTTCGTTTTGATGGCTGACATCTACTACCACTATCGGCACACTATTTTTAAATTCTTGTGCAGTTAGAAGTGGTTGTGATTCCCTCATGTAGTAGCTTTGTTGAAACCGTAGATACATATCATATAGAATGGCATACCGATCAGTTTTAAATTTTATATTTAGATCATCATATGGGCACGATTCGGAATTTAAATGTACTTTTAAATTGTTTAAATTACAATGAACAAACTTATTTTCTTGTTGAAAAGCAATCAACACAAAACGGGGTCGTTCTCTATTTGCAGCCAATTTAACATTCCATATATAGCTAGTTCCTGTATTTAGTTGAGGATTAATGTGACAATCCCAACTGCGAAATGCCATTGGTATAGAAGCACCACTGTTAATAATTTTAATCATATTCAATTTGCTCAGATCGGATAATTGTACATGCGGAATTCTCCATGAGATGTTTGAGATACTAATTTTTGGTTTGTCAGTAGCAACAGTTGAGTATACGAGTTTTTCATCGTTCTTACTACGTAAGAGAACCAATTCATGTTTACCGCTGAGTATAATTTTATTATAGTCTTCAGCGAAACCTAAAAATAGTTTCAGTGGTACATAGAAATTAAAGTGTCCATTTGAAATATCCAAATCATCGAGTTTGTTCCATCCTGCATTGTACAAGCCAACACTTTCTGTTGGTGATAAGGAAACAAAATTTTTTAGGCTGCTTGTAATCGCTAAATGTCTTGTATGATCAATTTCTATGCCATTAAGTTCATATCGAATTCCGTCAAAGAGATGTGCCACAAAGTTGTTTTTTAATTTTAGATTTAAAAACGAAGATATTTTGCTATTATTATCATCTACAATACTTCCCTCAACATATATGTAGCTTTCGCTGGGTAGCACATATAAGTCTTGATTTTGTATTGAAATTCGAATCTCATCATTATTGTTGAAGGATTGTAGGTATGGTGTATATGTGTGATAGTCCTTTTTAATTATACTCTCGTCTGATTGAGGTTTTTCTAAAACATCTAGTATGTAACTCATTTCTTTGTCAACTTTAAATTGAGAGACCTTAAAATTTTTTTATTTTTTTGCGTCAAATATTTTTTGTGTAATGATCTCTTTAATTGTGGTTTGGTTTGCAATAGATTTTTATGAGTGTATCCAATTTTATCCTTAGATTGCTTGACGTTGTATATTATCATTTATTGCTAGATCTCAAATGTATTCCTGTTGTAATTTCCTCTCCTCGAAAATTAATTAAATCACCGTTCTGATCAACTATGCGTAGAGTAAGAGAACTTATCTCTCGGCAGTTAACTGGCAAATAGATAATATTTCGAGGAATCTCAACAATTTTATACCCTGGGGCGACATTGATCGCAAATTCATGTAATGTGTGTGCTTGTGAGTTATTCGTATATGTGTTAACCACTATACTGCATTCAACACGCAAGATATTCACGATGAAAATATTGACTGGTAGATCTGAGTAATGGTCTTGGTTAGGAGCTAGAATTTTCTTATTGAATCCAAAAAGTTTTCCAATTGTGTTATCTTTGTTAAAGTATATGGGATCCTTAGAGCTTTTAACTCTAACTTGCATTGTATTGTTATTAGCTTCTATATCAATTTTATTTTCCGGACAATACTGCTTATAGTTATGTTTAATATAATCAACTATATCATTAAATTCATAAGATCCTATTGGTATTTTAATTACATGTTCACCAATATGAAATATATTGTTATAATCATCTACATTGGGAATGTTATTATATGAATGAAAATCAGTTAGAGCACATTCATATTCACCATCCAAACGAATAGGAGGAAAGTAATTTGCAGATCACTCAGATGAGTTTGAGCTAAGAGTAAGTGTTATTGACATTATGGTTGTCTGATTACAAATAAGTGAAATTAAACACAGCACTTTGTATAAAAAAGTAAGTTTATATTTTATTTAATATATTAGATACAAATATAAACTTATATATATATATATATATATATATATACACACTTAACTACAATATTTCATTTTTATTGATCCAAGAATTATGTTGATTGGAAAATCCTAACCATTTAACATATGCCTTCTCTCCTTTAGTTTTAAGAACTTTTTCAACTAGATATGTATTTGGATATCTAGTTTTTGAAAGTTCTTCATCATAGAACCCACCTTTGATAGGATTACCACGATAGTCTTCTAATATGTATGTGGCTGGATATGTCTTTTGAACTCTTTTAATCGTGAAAATTTCTGTGGTCCAATTTGGTGTATATCCTTTTTCAAAAACATGTTTATATTTACTTATGCGCACATGATCTCCCACATTGAACTTTGATAATTTGAATAGTTTTAAGCGGTTATATACCGTGTTTAATAATTTTTTCTCATTTTTATAGTTAACTTGAATCGGTGGCATCTTGATGGTGCGATGAATTTTATTATTATATGTATTAATCAAGTCTTTGTAAATGTCGAGCCAGTTATAAGACCCATTAAAGCTAAACTCTTTCCACATCATTCCTTTTAATGTTCTGTTAAATCGTTCTACTATTGATGCTTTCATTCTGCTATATGTTGAGTAGTGATTAATGTTGTATTTATTCATCAATTTTCCAAAGTGTTTATTGAAAAACTCTTTACCATCGTCTGTTTGCAAGTTGTTTGGTATTCGCCCCAGTTGAAAAATATTCTGCATAGCCTGGGTTGTTTCCAATGCAGTCTTTCTTTTCAAGGGTACTGCCCAAGCAACTTTTGAAAATGTATCAATTACGGTCAGCAAAAATCGATAATCTCTATTGTCTGTAGAATAGTTCCCCATTTCAACTAAATCAGCTTGCCAAAGATCATCTATTCCTTTCATAACAACTCTTCGACGTGGAAAATGTTTTCGTGCTTGCTTATGTAGTTCATTTATTAAATTTCTTTTTGAAGTCATTATTTAACGTATTTAGAATTTGACGGGATAAGTTGAGTTCAGTGCGAGTTCATTTAAGTACTGTTGACCATCATATTTCTCATATACCTATAGATTAACTCATTTATCTTTCTAATTTCTTTTTCAAAGAATAATTTCATACTTGAAATTGTTTCCTTAATTTCATTTAGTTTCTGACTTAAAATTAAATGGATTTCATCTCGTACCTCTTCAATTTGACTTTGCAGAAACAATTTATTAACAACGTCGTTTTCCTCCAAAGCTTTTGCCACATTTTTGATTCTTTTGTTTTGAACGTCAATGTTATTAGTTGTATCCATAACGAAGCCCAGCAGCTTAGGAACATTTTTGACAAAAACTCTACCACTTGTATCATTAAGATAGTGCCCAAACTTATCGATAGACATGATTTACGTAGATAAATATTATTCTATAATTTTTGCTTCATATAATTCTTCGATAATTGAGACAATTTCGTTATTGTGATTGGTATGACCTGCAGCTTGTGATGCTAGCAATAGCCTAAGGCGATCTACTAACTCATTAGGATCATCCCAGTATATATAGTTAGCTTTGTATGGGTTAAGTTTCATCAAACCCTTACCCTTGTAAGGACTTTTATTGCATGTAGTGATGACAAAGTTGATGAGTTTTTTTCACTTTCTTTCTTAAACAATTTACTGATAATATGCTTATATTTATATGCTCTCGTTCCTTTGATTTGTCCATCAGGTCTATAATCTCTTTTGTATGCATTTGTGCTCACTAAAATTTTCTTATATATATCTAATTCATGTTTATCATAATATTTTGGTGTTTTGTGAAACAGTAAAGAAAATAAACCTGGTGTAAAAGCCCATATGTGATTTCCAATCACTATTTTATCTTCAGTAAGTTTAATACTACTATTGCCAAACTTCCATTCATTATTAAAACCTTTATGTGGACCGTATAGAGTGTCTAATTCATTTCTGCTTTCCAAGAGTGCTAGGTCAGTATAACTCTTATTATTATCTGAATTGTCTAGAGTTTCCGATTGAGAGTAAAAATCATCGTTGTCATCATCATCATCATCAGTATCAACATTATCAACCTTGTTTGCGTTTCGATTACTAAGTGAGATATTTTTATTGCATAACGTTTCTTCAACAAGTTTCTTTGGAGTACTTGTCTCTAACTTAACTGATTGTTCGTTGAATGGAAAATTTGAATTTTTATAAACTTTCGTTTTAAGTTCATCTCTTTCTGCCTTAATACTTCTTTTATTATTTTTAGAATTGTTCACAAATTCTGTTAATGGTTCTATTATTGGTTTAAATGTATCTTTGAATTGCTCATGTGTATCTGCTTCATCAACTTTTATACTACGAAATTTTTTCTTTAAAACATTTCTTGTCTTTATTAGCTCTTTTAAAACTTTTTCATCCATTTTCAACTGTTAGACACCAGATCTGGTATCAGCTATCAGATCAGCTATCCGATCAGGTATCACTTATCAGATCAGGTATCAGATCAGCTATCAGATCAGGTATCAGGTATCAGATCAGGTATAAGATCAGCTATCAGATCAGGTATTGGGGTATCAGATCAGGTATCAGCTATTAGATCTGGTAACAGATCAGGTATGGTAAATACTTTAGGAAATAAGTAGATGTACTATGTGCAAGGCCAAATTAAGTACTAATGTTTTACTTTTATGTAGAGTAATTTATATCGTTATAAAATAGTCGAATTGCTTTCTATAGCGACCATTGTTTAAGTCATTATCTTTGCTTATCATCAAAAATCCATATTTATCCTTCCAACACTCTCGACAAATTTCATGAAACTTTTCATAACTCATATCGCTGACAACATGATCACTATAAACGTGCTTCATGTTTGTCTCATCTTGTTTAAACATTATAATCACATTTGCATTGTCTCTTATTAAGTGCTTGGGGATTCTCGTATAAGTTTGGCACAAGTAGAATGAATCAACATCCTTATGTCGTCCCATACAAAAATATGCTCGTATATTATTTTGCTTCTCGCATGCAACATCATCAAAGATCATAATAGAATTAGTTTTCGCTCCGTCAGGAGGAATAACTTTTTCATTATCTGTAAATGTGTAGTATCCCATCCCTTTAATTGGTGAAATTAATCGCTTTAAGTATTCATATTTTGGTTGATAAAGGGATTTTAAGTATAAATAGATGTTTTCAAACTTGAGTCCATTAGGACTTTCTAGCAAGCTAATCATAACATTAGTCTTTCCACAATTTGATGGTCCAACTATTAGAGCACGAATAGAATTTGGTAAGAGAGAGCTATGTTTTATTTTAGATCTGATTTTCGTTGAAGCATCAATATTGCGAATCAGAATATTTTTATGTTGTTTTACTAATTGCATTCTTATAACTAATTGCATTTCACAAATGTTACTTTTATTATAGAAGAAAAAATAAAATAAGATGCTTATACATTATAACAAAACGTTCAGTTATAAAAAACCAGCCGTTGGAAAAGGTTTAGTGAATAAAGTAATTAACTCTCTGCCTGTTGAATTACACCTCCCTAGATATCAGTTTTGTGGACCCGGAACAAAATTAAAAAAACGTTTAGATCGCGGTGACAACGGAATTAATTTATTAGACGCTGCATGTAAAAATCACGATATTGCTTATTCCAAAACCAATGATTTAAATAGTAGACATCAAGCTGATAAAATTCTTGAAAATAAAGCTTGGGAACGAGTTCTTGCAAAAGATAGCAGTCTTGCAGAAAAATCGTTTGCGTATATGGTTACTAACGCAATGAAAGCCAAAAGAAAACTTGGTATGGGATTGAAGAAGGTTGCAAAAAAAAGTGAACAAAATGGAAAAAAGCTGTTCAGTACATCAATTAAAAATGCAACAAAAGTACTGAAGAAGGAAAAACCTCAATCCATTAACTCTGCAATTAGGATTGCACGTAAGATTATCAACAAGTCGTTAATGTGAAAGAAATCGCAAGTTGTAATACCACGCATAATTAATGTTCCAAAGATTGGTGGCTTCTTACCTTTGGTACCTATTCTTACTGCTCTGAGTGCAATTGGTAGTCTTTCTACTCGCGGAGCAGCTATAGCAAAAGCAATAAATGCTGCTAAGAATGCCAAACAACAACTTGATGAAGCAACTAGACATAATAAAACAATGGAAGCAGTAGCAATGGGGAAAGGTTTTTACCTTAAACCATATAAGAAAGGATATGGATTGGTTTGTCAAGAAAAACAAAAACCAAATTTTTCATAAAGCTGCCCAATAAACCCCTATCTGATGTTGATTTGAGAAACTTTTCAACAAACATTCCATACTTTAGAGGAGTTTTCATGTTGGATACACTACCAAAACGATCGAGAAAACGAGAATGCGGAATCATTAATTTGGATTTATCAAGAGGTCCTGGAACCCATTGGGTAGCATATTATAAAAACAATGAACATAAAGAATATTTCGACAGTTTTGGAAATTTACAACCTCCATTAGAATTAGTTAAATATCTAGGCAAAAATATAAAATATAATTACAATCAATATCAAGATTATAATTCATTTAAATGTGGACATTTATGTCTTCAATTTCTTTACAAAATAAGTGAAAAGAATAAATAAATAACACACACACACAAAAAATTTTTTAAATTTTGCTGTTTTATTAATAAAAAAAAAAGTTTATAAAATATATTTCTACATATTATTCCCACTGTGGGTATTGAGTATTTGTTAGAAATATACTTATTTCAGCAGCAGTGTCCAATTTTAGGGAATTTTCTCCTTGCTTACATATGCAATATATCCCAGATGCTAGTTCTATTATGTCATCATCCGATAGCGTGTTGTAACGATTTGGTAAGAACATTATGTTATTTTCCAGTTCATTTTGAATTGTGGTGCCGTATTTACTTGTCACCCGTTTAGCATTTTTTACTGTATATTTAGTTGAGTCCTTTAGCTCTTTTATATGGATTAATGTTTTCTTGTTTAAATTGTTGAACTTTGTTATCAAATTTGTTGGATTCATTATCAAAAATGTTAATTAATTAATTAAATTTAATTTTTAAATATATATTTTTTTTTTCTTCTTCTCTTTTTGACAGATTGCTCAATCTGCTTTTGTAAACTGACGTATTAAATATTTCTACCAATCTTTAAATAGGTAAAAAAAAAAATTCTTAAAAGAAAGACCAGTAACGTAGCTATCCCTTTTTCTCATATTGTAATTATATTTTACGTAAATTTTTTGTTTTGTCACTGACAGAATTGTAGTGAAAGAGATAGTTACATATTTTGACGTTCTAAGGTGTAACTGAAACAAAAAATTTCAAAACAAAAGATCATGGAGATAGTTATATTCATGTGCTAAAGTGTAACTGAAACAAAAAATTACAAAACAAAAGATTAGAGAGATAGTTATATTAATGTGCCAAAGTGTAACTGAAACAAAAAAATTTCAAAAGAACTCACAATTTTTTGTAAAATGTTAATTTCACAAGAATATTTTACTATAAATAAGAATGTAAACCTTTCAAGAGTACTAATATAAAAATAGCATTCAAGAAAAAAGTATTCTTTAAAAAAAGAAAATTAAAATAAAAATAAAAAAATGAGTCAAGTACGTGAACGATTATTTGATTTTCTTAAATCCTTTGAGGACTTATTGCTCTATGAGCATAAAGAAACCATCAATTTTTTCGTCTCCATGCTCACTGAAAATGAGGACTATGGAGTTATAGAACAAGAGGACTCTGATAGTGGGCATTTTGCCAGCTGCCCCTGGTATAGCCAAGGATGCGAGGAAGGGCCCGACACATGTAGATGCACCATGTTCCACATAAGGAAAAAAATTATTTTTATGATTACTGAAACTTATAAAAATTTATCAAAAATAAATAATGAACAAATATAGAATATATATGTATGTGTATGGGTTTTATTTAGTTTTTTATTGTTTTTTTTTTTTTTTTAATATAAATATGTATATATAGATTAATAGAGCGAAAAAACTATTAGTTTAAATATTATTTTCATTGAGGATGGATAAACGTACTTTAAAAAATATATTTCACAACAATCAAGAACGAAAACCTCAAATATATGATTTGGTTTTTGAGTTTGAATACTTGCTCAATTGGAAATTGAAGACTTCATGTGGATTTTCAACAGCTTTTGGCTTTAAGCCAATGATATGGTTGAATTATAAAAATAAGCAATTCATTGGACTGGATCGGGAAGAGTGGTTACATCTCATGTGTTATAAGGAGTATATTCATGATATGCTTAATCGTCGGGATTTTTTAAACTCTATAAATATTATTGATAATGAAAGTGAGAGAGATGTTGAATATAAGTTTCAATATAAAAGAGGTGTTTGTTTTTTAGTCATCATACAAGGAAACTTTAAAATAAAAATTGATTCTGACACTTGGAGATCACTCACTCAAATTCGAGTATTTTTTACATCAATTTTATGTTGGAACAACATTCTGAGAAAACAAAGCCTTCATTTCTATCATGAATATTATATACCAACCTGCTCCGCTTTAAACAAAACAAAACTTCAAATCAATGAAATACAAGGAATACACGAAAGGGATGTAAAGATTGAATTAACACGACTTTGTTATGAGATTGGAGAAAAAATGCAACACAAGATTGTTACAGATGTGAAAATTCATAAATTTTATTTAAGGATGGATAATAAATAAAAAAACTGTACACAAAAAATATTTGTTTTTAATGTTTTTTGTTTTTATTTATTTTTATTTTCATATTAGTGTATATTTTATTTAAAAAACTAAATAACTAGACAATATTTCTTAAATAAAAAATAATTTACAATAGACACAAAGATTTTTTACTTAAAACTAAATAATTATAATTAGAGAAATAAATTACAGAAGCTTTAATTTGTATACATATTTTGCTCATCTTCTTGAAGTTTTTCTATTTCTAATAATAACATATCAAGTTCATAATCAGGATTTGTTTCATCAATTTCAATATGATGCCATGCATATGTGTTTATACCATCACTTTTGACTTTTCTCTTGTCATCTTGATAACTTAATATTACTTTATGTATTTGCATAGTATATAATTCATGCAACTTAGACTTAAAAGTGAGCATATTATCATAAACATTTGATCTGTTAAATAAACAATCTCTATACGAACTTAGGCTATACTTATCTAAAACACATTTTTTTACTCCTTTAGATTTTTTAATTTCATTTCCATTTTGTACACTAAAGGAGTACATTTTAGACCGTAATCCCACGAATTCTTCCATAATCATCGCACAATTCTCATCTTTCATCATACCCAGAACTTTTTTGTTTACGAGTGGAATCCCGTAATCATTTGTTTCTGGATAGTCAGAAGTGTCAAATTCATGTTCTATATCATTTTTAATGTCTGCGTAAAAGTCTTCAGTTTGTATTGTGTATATGAATGAGTCAGTATCCATGTAATTTAATTTCAATTTTGACTTGAATTTAGGTTGCATGTATCTATAATGAAAATTATACATCTTCCATTTAGAAAGTTCTAGCACACAAAATCCTAAATATATTGGCTTATTATAACATGTCTTCACTCGATTAATTTCAATCGCTACCATATCTTCTGAAAATATGGCTAAGCTATGAAAATTTGATTTAGATATCCAATTTTGAGCACCCAAGCGGTTTCGGTTTAATGTAGTCCAACTAATAACAATCCTCACATCTTTCCTTTTGTCCACATTCTCCATGGTTTTCCCATATACTGCGTTGTTGAGCAATTTAAAAATTTTTTTTTCAAAGTTATTTCTAGCTTCGGCTCTGTATTTAGTATTAAGATCTATATAATCTTTCAACCATGGAGACTGCTTAAAAGTTAGAACTCTATGTATTTTTTTCAAAATCAAACCGTTTTTTAGACATTGCTTAAGTACTCTGTAATGAATTATATAAGAATGTTTTGGCGAAAAATCAGTTATTAGTTTTTTATATTTTGATGCTCCAATTTCCTTGTTTTCGGCACAGAAAGGAAGATCGTTATGCATGTTATGTAAATAAGAAGGATATTCTAAATCAACCTCATATACATAACCATCATTTGAATTATCATCTATTAACTGCGGATTAATATTTAGTTCTTCGCCTTTTAACCATCTGAATCCTCCATAAGGAAGATGTTCAGACATGGCCCAACCATAAAGATTGTTTGCATCTAAATACATAAGAAATTCGGAAGGTTTATTTTTATCAAAAGTGTCTAAATACTTATTATTTGCCTTGGAGTATCTTTTACAACATTGGACAATTCCACCTCGTATCCCTTTTTTAAAGAAATTGTACATGTCGATATCGGTTAATAGCTCTAATTCAATGTTTGTATGCTTAAGCATAGCATCCCAAGATAGCCCCGGGGCAGTATAGTATTGACAGGGGTCCAAGCTATAAATTTTTTTACAGACATTTCTAAAATTTTCAAAAATATCCGTTAGGAGAAGCACATCTGTTTTCAAATACAATTCCATATAATCTTTCAAAGTTTTGCAGTTAAAAATTATCCAGACTTCATTCGCATGCGCATAGTCTTCAATAGAACATTCTTTGTTATTAAGTTTATTAAAGAAATCTTTTCTAGGTGGAAGTTGTGTTTCATTAAGTTTTTCAAAAGAATCAAGATAATCATAAGGAAAAATTCCTTTCCTCCTTATGAGATTAAATTCTTGGCTTGTTTGAAATTGTGCTCTAATAGTATGAAAATCGTTGACGGTAAGATTATTTGCCATCGATTCCGAACTATCGGCCATAAAACGCATTGTATCAAGAAACCTAAGTTCAAGATCTGTACCATCACTCATATTAATAAATTGAGATAGAGATATATATAACTCTTTATTTAACGGAAGGACTTTTATATTTGTCGCAACCTTACTTAATTCTTTCACAAAAAGATGAGAATCATAGGATGAATAGCTATGAAAATAAATTGGAATAAACTTGGGTACTTGATAACTTAGGTTGCATCTGTTATGCGCAGCACCTCGATATTTACCGCTTATATGACAATGATCTCTCACACGATCATTATTTAAGTATTGTCCACATATGTGACAAGTTATCGCATTGTAAAATGTTACATTTTCTTCATCTGTCAAGTTCTCCATTTCAATTGTTTTTGTGAGATAATTGTTATAGATATCTTGACAATCTTGATTCAAAAATGTAACAAATTTTTCAGAAGCATATTTACCCGTATAAATTCTCAGCTTATCCAATTTATTCTCATGCTTACACTTAATAAAATAGCTGAATGCGCAGGGTACATGTGACTGATTTAATTTAGTTTTACTACTTACACTAAAGTCTATCTGTTGCAAAACACATTCAAAATCGGCGTATACAACAAAAGGGACGTCCATTTTTCTATGGTGGCTCTTGAACCGCAGTATGGAGTCTTCTGCCTTTGGCATTGTGGTAACTATTTTACCACATTCCATTTTATGTTTCTCCATAATATTTTCAAGATGGGTGTATTGCAGACAACTGTTGCAAAATAAGAGTCGTTCGCAATGTGTCGTTGTTTGCCTTTTTAGTAGTCTATAAGACATCAAAAACGCGTATTGTATTATTTAATTTCAAATACTTTCCAATATATTACTTACTTTGAAATATCTTTTATAAAAATATAGTGATGCCCATCCACGTTTTCCAATAGCAATAAGTTAACATGCTTGGTCTTCTCATTTTGGGTTATATAAAATGGTCCAATTAGTTCATCACTCTCGTCGTCATATCCAAACACATTCACACTAACATCATTCTGTCCCTCAAATTCCTTAATATATTTTAGTGACATCGGAAATGTCAAATTTGAAAAATCAATTGTAGTTCCATCTTGAAGCGAAATTATATTAGCACTAATATCTTCAATGTTATATGAAGAGCATCGATTCGGAAAATTGATAGCCGAGGTACTCATTGCCGCAATTAAGGCCCACTTAAAACAGTAATTATCACTGTTTTCAATATTAATGCAAGCACCACGACTAGCAAGCTTCTGCGGGGTGCTAATCCAATGAGCTCCTTTTACCAAAGAAGATTTATTAATATTAAGTTCAGCTCGAACTATGCGAACAAGAGTCCATCCGGAATCTCTTTCCTGAAACTCAGACATTTTATTTTGAATTTCTCTGACCTGCTTACAGAAAAATTCATTCACGTCATCTGCTCTAGTCAACAAGCTCATTTTTGCTGTATGTACTATAATTATTATTTCTAATTCTTCGCCCACAATTTTTAAATATTCTGCAACTATACTTATATTAAATTTCAATATAGTATGTTGCTTCAAATGGTACTCAAGCCTCTCTATAAAAGTCGATTCATTTTCGACAACAAAATCTTAAAAGAGAAGTTGATCCTTTTTATTTTCTATTACATCAGAAATAATATTATTTTGAAATGCTCTTCTGATCTCATAATATTTCATACACTCTCCATCAATGTTGATATTATTATTTGTTGAGCTACTTCCTAAATCCTGTAAACCTTGCTGTTGTTGTTGTTGTTGATGTTCATAAGTATTTGTGTACCATTGCATGGAGGTAGAGGGTTGTTGCAAATACATTTGTTTTTGTTGTTGTTGTAGTTGATATTGCAATTGTTGGTCAGTATTTGGGTACCATTGCATGGCCGTAGGATATGGTTGCTGTTGTTGAGGATATTGATATTGTTGTTGTTGTTGTTGAGGATATTGATATTGTTGTTGAGGATATTGATATTGTTGTTGTTGTTGTTCTTGAGGATATTGGTATTGTTGTTGTTGTTGTTGTTGAGGATATTGATATTGTTGTTGTTGTTGTTGTTGAGGATATTGATATTGTTGCTGTTGTTGAGGATATATATATTGGTCCTCAACACCATGATTTTGGATGTGATCCAGAAAGCATTTTTTGTATTTATAAATCTTTTTACACACATTGCACTCATAAGCTAAAGAATTCATTTTCTTTTTTTTTATTTTAGTTTATAAAATATTATTATAAATAAATATATATTTAATATTATTATATTTAATTATTTTTATTCAAAAGTCACTTTGATTATTTACGTATTAACAGCGAATTTATTGAGGATTTGACACTTGTAGAGACAAAGCTTTACTTGCTGCTAGAATAAAAAACTTCTCAATTTATACAAGTTACGATTAAGTCATATGCACAATGTAAAAGTCAATAGACAGAGACAAATGTCAGCAAGCAGTGAAAATAACAACCAATCTTTGACAATCCTCAATATCACAAACTTCAATTTCTTTACAAAAGAAGTGAAAAGAATGAATAAATACAACACGCATAAATTGTATATTTTATTCATTTCTTCAAACTCTTTACACATAAAAAAATTAAAATCAAACAACAACAACAAAAAAAACAAAACATTGATATCTCACCAGCATACATAATTACTTTCTAAAATACCCTTCCATGTCCCCAGCTAAAAAAACGAATATTACAAACAACAAAAAGTACACACTATGATATTTTGTGACATCGCAACAGTGTGCCCTAGTGGTAACGTTTATCATTTCCGTTTTGTATTCCATATAAAAAAAAAATAAAAAAAACATAATGTGAAAGGCGTTGCACACATTTTAAAAAATGATTAGAACACAAGAAAATGCCAGATTTGTACTCGGCATTGCACATATACATATACGACTACTTACCCATCTGCCAACGCTCAAGTTATTGTAAAAACATACACACGTATGAGCATAACGTTGGCTCCCATGATCACGCATCTCTAATTCCCTTTGACAATCATAAATATCTTACACTTCATTTTTTCCAACCTTCAAATAAGTTCATAAATTACATACTTCGTTTACCTCTTCAAACTCTTTAAATAAGGAAATAGAAAAATCAAACTAAATAAAACCAACAACCAAAAACATTCATAGATTTCCCACAAGCATACATAATTTCTTTCTAAAATAATCTTCCATGACCACCAGCTAAAAAAAAGAATATTGCAAAAAGATAAAAGCAACATTTTTCTCTATGCACACACGCACTTACACTCTAAAATCATAAACCTGCTTCAACCGCTTAACAAACAAAAAAAATCCATTCAAAATTAAAACAAAAACATACATAAAATCCTTCGTACCTACATAATTAACTATGTACATCGACGAACGGATATCAAACCATGATTATCTCACAAACCATATATTTTATTCATGTCTTCGAACTCTTTAAACATAGGAAAAAAATAAATAAAAATCAAACTAAATAAAACCAACAACAAAAAACATTCATTGATTTCCACACAATTTCTTTCTCAAGTACCCTTCCGCACCGCTTAACAACGAAAAAACATAATACGTACAAACAAAAGAATATTACAAAAAACTAAACTATGCACACACGCACACACAATATAAAATCATGAACCTGCTGCAACCGCTTAACAAACGAAAAAACATACTACATACAAACAAGCCCCACGTGCATACATAATTAACTATGCGCATCGGCGAACGGATATCAAACCATAAAATTAAAACAAACACACATCGACGGCCGACATCAAACTACCCTTTTCTACGTACAAACCGTCCATAACCCTCGTCACTTCGCACCATTGACAGTAATTACCTTAATATGTAAATTTTAGCCCATAAATTACAAAATTTCGATTTAAATTACCCAAATTTGACAATTTTTATTGCTCGGGCGCATACGTTCTACTACTACTCATTTCTTGCATCACGCCAGTCATATTTGTTGTAAAATTATTTATAGTCAGAACCAGATTCTCAATAGTAGCTTCAAGGCGACTAAAACTTAAGCCTGAGTTTGCATTCGTTGAATTATTTTGAGGTGGAATATTTTGTGTGGGAATAGAACTAGTCTTAGCTGCATTGGCATACATACGTGAAGTGACAGGTTGGCTTATTTGAGAAAAAGTGGTGGAGTCAGCGTTTGCTGTTTGCGCTGGAGCTAATTTAGGTTTTTTGCCCATAGTCTGTTTAACGAAAGAATATACAGGACATCCTCTGTAGTTAGCGATGTGATTACCTCCAAATTTACGACATTTTTGTTTCCTAGATCTTTAAGTTTAGTACAACCAGCAATTTACCGCAGATAACACAAACTGAAGGTAACTTGCAGTAAGTTTTTGTGTGACCATATTCTTGACAATTATGGCACTATACGGGTTCAGAACGCTTTTATGGTTCCGCAACTGTTATTTTGTATAAGAGATATTTTAAATTATAAATTGGATGAGTTTTGTTTTTTTCAATTTTATATCGGTTGGCTTATTAAACTTAAAATTTCTAGCTTGATATAGTTCTATTCGTAATGACTGCACCATTATGTTATTACAAGGACCGACTGATGTACTTAATTTTTTAAGGGTCATCTGAGTAGAAATATGTAAAATATAGTGTACAATTTATTGAAAGTGACACTATTTATTTTGATAAAGTCTGCTTAGACGAAGTTCTTTTGAAAACGATAAATTAAAGGCTAGCATAAGTGAAATGCGCCTGTAAAGTTTCAATAGAGTAGCTTTTGTTTCATATTTTTCTATTTGGTAACTTATCTAAATCAATTTTTTTATAAATTTCAGTTCTCTGCCGTATAATATTAGGTAAAGTTTTTATAAACGTAGCCCCACATCCCTAATTTCACAATTAGTGCTTTCCGATTTTTCCTGTTCGCAACTCACCCCTTAAAATTAAGGGGTATTGAATTTAAACTCTCTAGTTCAAATTCTAGCTTCTTAAACTCAAGATTTTGTTGTGAGCAGTGCTTAATTATCATAGTCTTCTTTTTAAGATGATAGTTTTAAGTTAAGGTTTTAGTTAAAAGCGTATTTCTGCCCTCTTTTTTTTGGCCAGTGCTTTTCATACGTGTCAAGTTTCTATTGAAACAGACAATAATATCTACACAAGTAGTATAATTAAATCTGCTGATCCGAAGTACATGAAAGAAGAAACTTGAATTTTATTGGCATTTATTAAACGAAAATTTAAAGACTTTCATTATTAAAACATGTATGCCAAATCTTACATATACTTACGGCACACATTTTTTTGTCGTACACTTTTATCTTATCATACACCAATATTGGTAAAACATATATGGTTTAAAAGGTATTTTTGTGTAGATATGCACAATATAAATGTTTTTTCAAATTTCTTGGCTCAAAAGTAGCAAAAACCGATTTAAGAAGAGACGAATTTCTCTTTTGTTTTTGTTTTTTACACATGTGCCTATAATAAATAAAGACATACTAGGTGTCAAGTGGTCTAATTTAGACCACCGGGCGTTCCTAGTTTCAATAAAACTGCCTACGCCATTTATTTAAATTTCACGGTTTAGTTCTAAGCTTAATGGGTATAGCCCTGCCCCTATAGTTATATTTTCCTGGCTTTAAGATTTTTCTACCTAGTTTCTACCTTAGACGTACTTGTGTATCAAATTTGACCTCATTAGCGAAAATTTAAATTTTTTTCTTATGGGCATGATCAAGCCCACTTTTTCAAACTCAAAATTTTCTTTGGCGAGTGTTTATCTTTCCTGTCGAGTTTCGCTGGAAACGTTTAATAATAAATACATAAATAGTATATTGAAATGTGCTGATCCGAAGTAAATACATGAAATTGAAGGGCAAACTTTGTGGGCGTTTAACTCCCATTTTAAAAAACATTCATAACCTCGTATTATTGCAACATTTAACACAAATTACAATAAAATCGCTTGAGTTAAACGCATTGAAATTGTTTTTTTTTAATTACGACCTTTGTGGACGTAGCCCTGTGCCCTGGCTATAATTTTCAGGTTTTCAGGTTTCCTAATCTAGACCTACGAATTTATCAAATTTCAGCTTACTAGCGTAAATTTTAATTTTTATTCTTACTGGCGTGACACCGCGTACTTTCTATTCTAAAGATTTATTTTAAACCAGTAGTTATCTTTCCTGTTGACTTTCCTTGGGAACGGATAGTAATAAATATTTAAATTTGTATTATATTCAAATGTGCTATCCGAAGTACATGAATTACGAGGCTTCAATTTTAAAGGCGTGTTAAAATTTGTTTAACATTGTGTAAAAATTTTAATGCAAATATCTACTTAAAACACCTGTTGAATATAAACCACCTCTGTACACTTCTACCGGAGGTTGGGCCAGAAGCGATACTGAAAAAGGTAACATATTTGTTAAGCATATAAAATCCGTATTTTCACCAAACACATGTACTGGTGTTGTTGATTTACCGAGTGTAGTTACTCTACCTCTTCGACCCATAAAATTTAAGACGCGTGATGCTCACAACTAATTGCTGAACTCAACCCGAAGAAAGCTCCAGGTATTGATGGAATCAGTAACAACATGCTGAGAAATTTGCCCCATATTGCAATTAGAATCCTGTTATTTATTTTTAACGCCATTTTACGACTGGAGTATTATCCACAAAGCTGAAAGCTTGCGAAGGTCAAAATGATTCCAAAGCCGGGCAAAGACCTTACCAAGGCTGAGTCATATAGGCCAATAAGTCTGCTATCAACAATGACAAAACTTTTCCAAAAACTGCTCATGAAAAAATTGTCCCCTGTTCTAAGAGGTAGTGGATGCATCCCAGACCATGAATTTGGTTTTAAAAGTCAGCAAGGTACCATTGAACAAACTCATAGATTGGTGCAATTTTTAAGAAGAACTTTTGAAAAAAAATGTATTTTTCTGCCCTGCTTATTGACGTTTCTCAGGCATTTGATAAAGTGTGGCATGAAGGCCTAATTTTTAAATTAAAATCATATTTACCAATAAATTTTCTGAATCTATTAGAAAGGGACATAACTACCCGAAAGTTTACGGTTGTGGAAGGAGAATTCATGAGTCTGCCCGAATCTATATCATCCGGTGTGCCGCAGGGGAACATACTGGGGCCAGTATTGTATTTGATTTATACTTTTGATATGCCTTTAAGCAGCAATATCCACACATCTACGTTTGCCGATGATACAGCCTGCCTAAGTATGCACAAAACCCGCACGAGGCTTCCCAATATTTTCAAGAACACCCCTAAGAAGAGATACTTGTTTCTTCATTCAAATCAACAATCAAAATATTCCTCAACATTCCCAAGTGAAATACCCTTGAAATACACCTTGATAGAAGGTTTACATGGAAACATCATATTGACTTTCAGCTAACTCAGATGAAATTTAAGTTATCTCAAATACATTGGTTGATTGGCAGAAATTCAATACTTAGTCTGGACTGCAAACTTTTAATATACAAGTCGCTTTTGAAGCCAATATGGTGTTATGGTATCCAGTTATGGGCCACTGCTTCAGCTTCCAATGTAAAGAGAATTTAACGAAGACAAAACAAAATTTTAATGCTAATCATATCTGCTCCATGGCACATTAAGAATTCAATTTTGCATCGTGATTTAAAAATGCCACTAGTGACTGAAGAAATTGCAAGATACGCAGGCAAATACTTAACAAAACTCGAGTCACATCGTAATCCGCTCTCTCGTAATGTTATGAACTTTACTGGACACATCCGCCTAAAAAAGAGGGACACAAGGGCTATTTTACTCAACACTCTAGATGCGATTGCTTGAAAATACATTTAACTTTCCAATTTAATTATCACTACGTATGTATTATTTAAACTATCACTAAGTTTTGGCCGACACTGGTTGTGCTAAATAGATATATTTTAGCTTTAAGATTTGATTAATTATTGTTAGTTCATATTTGAAGATACAATAAATAAATATATGTATTAAAAAAAATATCTACTTTTGAGCGGCAAAATAAAGTTTTATTTTCTATTAAGTTCTGTGTAAATTGAAAACTTTAAACTCGTTTTCTATAATGATCATATAATCTGCGATCGTGAAGTAAACAACGCGTATTTTTTGTGCTGTGCTTAATATCGCTTATATTCTGTATAATATTATATTTAAAATATTTTTTTCTCACAAATACGGCAAAACGGTGCGAATAATTTTTTCGTGGTAGAATTATAAAAATTAGCACTAATAAAATATTAAAAATTATTAAGCAAAATAAATCAAATTAAATACGTCAAAATGTTGAAAACTAATTGGGCATATTCACTCAAACGTGATAAGCTACTAAATGCATTAAGCGAGTTCACACTAGAGACAAATGGCAACGTGGAAGAACTGCGGAAACGATATGCTAAGTTTATAGGGTCCCCCAGAACGAAAATGTTGTCAACAGACTATTAGAACTACAAAGAAAGTATGAAGCTTCGAATGCGCTGGCCGATTCTACCCAAAAAGGGGCGGTTTCAAAGTCCTCACTGGATGAAAGTGTTGGAGAAAATGCAGCAGGTTACATACCAGTAATCGTGTCCACACCCACACGAAACTAGATCGAGTCAAAGTTCGCGTTAATTGAAAACGTGAGGAAGTTGGGCCTAGTGTATGATGATTGTAGTGATCCACTAGCGTTTATCGAGCGTGTGGAAAAATTAGCAGAAATATACACGGTATCACTAGAATAATTACCAAAATTAATGCCGAAATTCTTACAATACCAGGCTCTCGTAGTGTATCGCATCAATAATGAACAGGCAGGCATTTAGTACTTCTAAAACAAGTTTCTTAGAATTTTTTCTCCCCTCCAGATACTTTGAATAACTCGAGGAAGACATTCGTGCTAGGAGGCAGGTACCGCGAGAACAGTTTAAGCCCAACGTTTTGGCCTTGCAAAATTTGATGCGACATTCCAAATTAACAAACGATCAACAGCTTCAACATATTTTTACAAACGATCGTACCAAATATGAATGGTATATAAAGCAAAGAGATTTCACTACTGTTAATGCTTTTGATTCTTTTTACTTGGTATCAAAATAAAAAGAATCTCTTGTTGAATTAAACTTAGAGAAAAACACTTACTTCGTTTTTGTTTGAATTTTTTTTTGTTCATATTTTTGCGAAGTCTAAAGTGCACTTAAATTCTTTACCACAATTTAATTAAAATTAAATTAATTTATTTCTCACACATTTTTCAAGCCAGGTATGAGAACCATCATGTCAGCATAATTGACGAAATAATAAAACATTTTATTTTCCGAGTGTGTTTCAAATTACCAGCCAGATAGTAGTGAAATTGAATATCTGTTTTGTTTAGCTTACGATGGGAATGAATTTGGCAATGAACAATTTCTGGCCATTTTATATTATGTTTGTATTAAAACAACTTTTTGTGATTGTACTAGTTTTAAGTTCTTTTTACCCCTTTTGTATAAATATTAAAGTTACTGAATAAAGTTTATGATTGCAATTTAAATCGTCATCTACTACACTTTATTTCTTTGAATAACTAATTGATTCCTCCACAACTTGATTTATCCTTGTGTATCGCTTGGATAAAAAACACCAACATTTTATAAATTGTTTATACTTCTGTATCACTTGAATAAGCCCCACCACTTACATCTCAGTTAAGACAGGCAAACAAGTCTGGTATTAACATTTTTGGCGTTCGTGACAAGACCTGCAATCCTCACTATCCTGCTTTCCACAACCACTAATCTACCATGGAATCAACTTCAAAAAAACTGCTCCGCCATCTAAAGGAAACGGCAGAACATATTGCAACCACCATTCGAAGTTTCACAAAGGACTCCGTCAGCCGAAAAACTGCAACCTATTACCAGGAATGACTATCTTGTCTAAAGACATCTTAGACAGAGTTTTACACAACTGATAATGAATTAGGAGAGTTGAAAGACGTAGACACATCTGATGAATACTTTACATCCGACTACTATACTCGAATTGAAGCCATGACGACAAAATACATAGTGATAATGAAACGTGAACTCGATAATCCAGGTAAGGAATCCGGGAAAAAGGAACTTCCTAATCCCAAACCTGCAAATACAGGTCAAACGCAAGCCGGGGCAACTGGGGGCCACAATCCCAATTCCAAACCTGGAAACACAGATCAATCGCAAGCCGAAGCAACTGAGGGGCCACGATGGATTAATCAGCCGTTCACTTGAAAAAATGGCGGCGTTTACTCGACAGCTAGAACCCTTCAGTTGCAACCAGGTCAAGATCAATCTTACTATGAAGTCAAAAAGGCCAATATCTCGCAGCTATGGCTTCAATTGGAAAAACGTAATGATGAAGTACTGGACAAATATCCCGACCCGGACATCACTGGTTACGATTCAATCAGATATGTTCACCTCAAACAAGCTGCACAATCAGCAATCATACAGCTCACCACGGCCAAAAGAAGCCACAATCACTAAACCACAGAAACAACGGCCAAACTATCAACCTTACCTTTGCCTACGATCACCATTACAAAATTTGATGGTGACTACATGAAATGGACATCGTTTTGCAATTTATTTACAAGGATCGTACGTTACTGCAGAAAATTATCAGCTGGCGTGGCAATTGCTGCAAGATCGATACAACAACAAAAGGGTAATGGTAGCCACAGCAGTTCAGAGACTACTTACCAGCCACCCGGGGCATCAACATTAGGTGCTAGTAAGCAATTGCACGATACAACGAAGGAATCCTTGGCAGCTCTCTCCAACATGCGGATTCAAATATTATCGTGGGATTCACTGCTTATCCACATCCTAGTCAAAAAGTTAGATAAAACAGTGCATGCTCAATATGAGCAATCAATTTCTCACCCAAAGGAAATACAAACAATCAACAAATTTCTGACATTCCTTGAGAACGATTTTCACACTCTGACAGCAATGGGACACAAGGATAAATCTGCGGTTTCCACTACCAACCTCAACACAAAAATTGGTTATGCATAGTTTGCAAGCGAGATTCTCACCTATTGTATTGATGCAAGAATGTAATTCTCGACTCAGGCTCATAAGTCAACCTCATAAAAGAGAGATTAGTCTTAACTCTAGGGATCCCAGCAAAAACCACCTCGATTTCTATCAATGGCATTGGAAAAACCACACCAAATTTCAACACCGTGTCAACATATCACTTCAATCCAGACTCAACAACTTTTCAACACGTCTGGAGGCATTTGTGTTGCCACAAATAATTTCTACTCAACCTGCTCATCAACTTACAATCGATAAGTGGGCGATTCCTAACAATATCACACTGGTGGGCCCAACTTTTAACTGACCAGAAAAAATTTACATTTTTTATGATTTTGCTGGATATTATCGGGAAAGGTATCTGGCAACAACTCTCATCAGCAATATGTGGTACTTTAACTGAAGAGGATAAAATGAATACGGCTATCGGAGACTACTCACCAGCCACCCGGGGCATCAACATTAGGTGCTAGTAAGCAATTGCACGATACAACGAAGGAATCCTTGGCAGCTCTCTCCAACATGCGGATTCAAATATTATCGTGGGATTCACTGCTTATCCACATCCTAGTCAAAAAGTTAGATAAAACAGTGCATGCTCAATATGAGCAATCAATTTCTCACCCAAAGGAAATACAAACAATCAACAAATTTCTGACATTCCTTGAGAACTATTTTCACACTCTGGCAGCAATGGGACACAAGGATAAATCTTCGTTGTCCACTACCAACCTCGACACGAAAATTGGTTATGCATAGTTTGCAAGCGAGATTCTCACCTATTGTATTGATGCAAGAAATTCATCGATGTAATCTCAACAAACAGACTAAACATGATACAGAAACATAAATTATGTGTCAACTGCTTTAAAAGTACCCATAGTACCAAACAATGTACAATTTGAGGCCGTTGTCAGAAATGTGGAAAAAAGCACTATACCTTGGTACATCTGGAACCAGCCCCACAAGGTAATTCGTCATCAAGAAAAGTTACTCCTCCTAAAAAAGAAATTGAATCAGACAGAGAGGCACCTACACTTAACAACCCCACCACAACAACCATGAAATCTCTCGTTAGCACACTACAGGACAGCTTAAAGCAGGAGGGCAAGTTCCGTCGGCAGAAGAACTTTTGTCCTATTAAGAACAGCGTAGGTAAAGGTCAAGGCAAATGGACTAGAAACTGAATGTAAGGCAATTCTCGACTCAGGCTCATAAGTCAACCTCATAAAAGAGAGATTAGTCTTAACTCTAGGGATCCCAGCAAAAACCACCTCGATTTCTATCAATGGCATTGGAAAAACCACACCAAATTTCAACACCGTGTCAACATATCACTTCAATCCAGACTCAACAACTTTTCAACACGTCTGGAGGCATTTGCGTTGCCACAAATAATTTCTACTCAACCTGCTCATCAACTTACAATCGATAAGTGGGCGATTCCTAACAATATCACACTGGTGGGCCCAACTTTTAACTGACCAGAAAAAATTTACATTTTTTATGATTTTGCTGGATATTATCGGGAAAGGTATCTGGCAACAACTCTCATCAGCAATATGTGGTACTTTAACTGAAGAGGATAAAATGAATACGGCTATCGAACGATTCTGGAAACTGTATGAGATAGAGAGCACTTGGCAACAAGTATCCCCCTTTGACGCCCAATGTGAGGCACATTTCAATCAACTCACTATTCGTAACAAAGAAGGACGGTTCAAAGTACGAGTACCACTCTGTACTAAAACATCTTCTTTAGGCGCCTCACATAATATTGCCTTTAACCGCTTCCTCAGCTTAGAACGTCTATTATCAAAAGATGCTTCCCTGAAAAATCAATATATGCAGTTTATGAAGGATTACAAAACAATGGGACACATGTCGAAAATCAACATAGATGAAGTAGAAAGGTCTAAATACTATATTACTCACCACTGTAGTTTACGACCTGATAGTAGCACAACTAAAATTCGGGTGGTATTTGATGCATCAGAAAAAACCTCGTCAGGAAAATCTTTGAATGACATTTTGCACATCGGGCCACCACTACAAAATTAGCTGCTTACGGTGCTTCTGCGATTTCGGGTTACACGTTTCGTGTTCACAACAGACATGGAAAAAATGTACCGACAAATATTGGTCCATCCAAAAGACCAACAGTACCAGATAATTCTATGGAGAAGTAATGTTTCTGAACCCATCAGTTACTTCAAGTTGAATACAGAGACATATGGAACCAGACCTGCACCATACTTGACATGCCTAAAGGAAATAAGCCATGATAACAACATGCAGTTTCCGTTAGCAGCCAATTTCTTGGAAAAAAAAACTTTTATCTGGATGATGGTTTGGGGGGAGCCGATAGCTCGAACATAGCACTAGAAACTCAGCGTCAACTATAACACGTCATGTCAAAGTACGGAATTCATTTACGAAAATGGTGCGCAAAGCATATCCAATTGCTACGCAATATCCCCAATGATGATCATCAAATTAGTCTTGATTTTTCCACAGACAAAACCGACTATACAAAAAAGTTGACTACCCAAGGAAGATCTACTGAAAATTAGGGTCAACATACGATCAATCCAGGAATTATGGAATTTGAATCTTTCATGGGATGAGGCAGTGTATTCAGTGTCTTTGACTCACGCTGGCGAAGCTTTCGAAGTAATCTGAGTGAACTCAAAATCTTTCAAGCTAATCGACATATATATAAAGGATCGATTCCACGCAATACGCAACTTCATGTTTGTACAGATGCCTCAGAAAAGGCTTATGGTGCCGCAATATATATCAGAGCATTCTTGCCAAATAAAACAGTTATTGTATACTTGCTTTGTGCGAAGTTCCGTATAGCCCCTCTCAAGCAACAAACGCTGCCCAGGCTAGAATTATGTGCTGCCCAGTTGGGTGCTAACTTAGCTACAAAAGTTAAACACGATCTGGTTATGAATACAATGCCAACATTCTACTTGTCTGATTCAAAAATAGTATTAGCATGGATAAATTTACGATCATCTTCGTTGCATACATTTGTAGCAAATCGAATAGCTTCAATTCAAGAAAGCCCGACACCTGATCAATGGCGTCATGTGAGTTCCCAGGACAACCCAGAAGACATAATATCTAGAGGATTGGATGCAGAGCAGTTGCAGCATACACCCATGTATGGGCCATTCTTTCTTCATGGTGATGAAACACATTGGCCTCCGATATTCTCCCCAAATCCTGACATACCTTTACCTGAACAGAAGAAAATTTTCTATAATATGCTGGTTTCATTACCGACTTTTTTGCATTGTATCTGTTTAACTCAGTAAATGAATAAATATAAACTAAGTTGTTTAACCTGTTTGGATTATTTTCAAGGCGATTCACCAGGATGATTTATTGATGCAACTTAAGCACTTGAAACTTGGTTGCGTGGAGATGGTTAAATCACTTTTTGTAAAAACAAGTTTGTTTTCTTTTCAAAATGTAACTGAACAAATGTTTTATTTAACGTTCTTTCTTATATACTAACTTATTGATATGTCATTAAAATTTTCTACTATTAATTGTGTTGTTTAATTAAATTGAGGTCATCAAATTTTACTTTATTAAGTGTATTGCATAAGTACAAGTTCATTGTACAAAAAATAACCATTCATGCATGATTGCAAGTTTGCAATTATTTATGACTCAATTTTGATATTCTTATGCAGCGTAATTATAAACAGTGTCTTATTTCTTTTTGTTTAATTGTGAGGTGCAATGAACTACAGGAGAAGTGTAGTTTAAAACATAGATGAGTATTGTTTTTGTTTGTGAAAGTATGAACAACTAACTATAATTATGTCATTAATAAAGTGCTTACTACTTGGTTTTATAGTTAAAAATAAAAATAAACTATTGGTTACTTTTAACAATAAAGGCAATGACCTTATAGCTATGCAAAACTAATTAAAAATATAAAATAAATATACAATAAAAATATTAAAATTATTATTATGTTTTCAAATATGTACGCTGAACTTTTGTCGTGGAACTGGAGAAGGTGATGTTGCTGGTTGTGGGTTACACCCAGATGATTGTGATCTTTCTGTGATTTGAGCGATGTTAGATTTCTTGCGTTTTACAGCTCTGACTATGATCCATATGATCGCCACCGCGCTGATAATTAGTGCTACATATGAAACAGTTCTCTTATGGTTTGATGTATGAGGAATTTGGAATTGTGAGCTGTTCATAGCCTGTAATTTCTGTTGTAAGGATGTTAATTTGATGAGCTGTACTGCTATTTCATCTGGCACAAATGACTGGTTGGTTTTGTTGACATGGTTTATTTGTAGCAGGGGTTGATATGCTAGTTCTAATATGTTGCCAAGGATTGTGTAAGATGAGACAGTTTTAGTTACGATTGATTACTGGCCGGACATTTTGATGAAATCGGTTTAAGGATGCACTCAGGATTAATAGTTAAGAAGCCGGACCCTAGTAGACTTATTGGTATAATTTCTTTTCCACAAACCACTGTGGCATACGTAGAGGCTTGAGATGAATATATTCATTTGTTTTTATGAGTTAGGGGTGTCCAAGTTACATTAGTTGGAAGCTTCCGCAACATGCACTGTGGTACGATGATATTGTTAAATAAGTTGATTTCACAAAAGCTCATTTCTGCACCAAAGTTATATTGGAGTTGCGCATCGTAGCATATAAATACCTCTTTGCCAATTACATCACAGCCTTTCGGTTGTGTTGATGATAATGGAAAGTAATGCCGTTGAAATTACTTTATTGCTATTGTCGGACTGGATGTGTCTATGACCAGCATAGTGTTGTTTATGGGGGCCGGAACGGGAGTTAGGTTGTACAGCTTAAACTTTTCATGGTCTATTAATTGTAGAGTTATGCTGAACACTACAGGTTCCTGAGCAAGACCGCCTTTTATTTTCATAAATTTGTAAAACTCGAGCAAGTCATCTTCAGGAACCGGTAACTCCAATGACTGTGGCATATGTGCCCAAATTTTTTGTATTTCAATTTCCAGTTGAATTGGAGTCAACAGCAATGGATTAATTTTCCCATTATGAGTGTCGGTCAGTGCGTTCAGAATGCAAGTTTGCATTCGTTGCAGATAGTTTGCAATGAATGAGAGTTTTGTTACACCCATACTGAACATGTGTGCAAGCTTAAGTTGTGTTATTTCTTCTGCTAATGTCTCTTCAGTTTTCGCGATTTCATTTAGTGTTAACAGAAGATGATTAAATTTAATCTTATTGTCTGTTAGACTTTTTTTGACAATGTTCATGGCTGAATTAATAACGGAGGTGTAGTCTTCTATGAGGCGAAGCATATATGAATCGTTTTCTTGTAGTTTAGTTATTGTTGTTGACATTTTTTCTGCATATTCCGAGTATAGTATCCCAAACAATGAATAGGCAACATTTCCCACGAAGTCGACAGCACCTCGTTTTTTACGTGGTTTGTATAGTAATTTATTATCAAGTCTCAAATCCACTTCAACATGTCGAAGATGTTCTATTGTACTATAACACGATATATTGTCGACTCAAGGAGCTCGTTCTATTTCCTAAAAATGCTGTGTCAGCCCAGTAAGCAGATAAGTCATAGTAAACGACCATATTCAACTGACTTGTAGATATGTATGTTGAGCCTACTGCTTTGAAATGAATACCCAACTTGGAACCGAAGCGCTCATTATCAATTGGTGCTACCAAAATAATTTGGAGTGTGGGCATTAGTGTCAACACTGTGATGCTTAAATTATTAGCGAGTAATTTTAGACGTTTGCTCTTCGGCTCAGTGATTTCATCCTTTCTGTCAATTTCATTGATTTCATCATCCGGTTTGTTGTCGTTTTCTGTTTCTTTTAGACTGGCCTTAGGGAGTGGTGCCAGGTAATGGACCGCTCTTTTAAGGATTCCTGAAGCGGTTTTGACGTCTACCACTCTAACTATGTTATCCTCCCCCTTATAGATTTTAATCACATGTCCTAAAGGCCAATTCATTACGGGGCAGTTATCTTCCTTAAGAATCACGATGGTTCCGGGTTTTAGAGATTTTTATTGCTCCTTCCATTTATTGCGATATTGCAATTCGTTCAGATAGTCCCGTGACTACTTTCTCCAGAAGTTGTGTTTGTTTCCATCGAGTTGCCCAGTTGGTTTTCGTTAAAGTGGCCTGTGCATCTACTTGTGCCGTTAGTGGTTCCCCAATCAGGAAATGTTCTGGAGTCATTGGGGTCGTTTGACTTGGTAGAAATAGGTCTGGAGTTTAAAATCGCTTCTATTTCCATAACCAGTGTTTCTAGTTCTTCGTAAGTTAAGGAAGCACTAGCTAAGCTCCTGGTTAAAAGGTGTTTTGCAGATTTTACTGCCACCTCCCAAAGGCCTCTAAAATGAGATGCTCGAGGTAGTATGAACCTGAATTGTATATTCTTTTTGCTGCATGCATTTTCAATTGCTTCTTTTGCCTTGCTTGTATAAATT
This sequence comes from Tachina fera, assembly GCA_905220375.1. Classification (NCBI taxonomy): domain Eukaryota; kingdom Metazoa; phylum Arthropoda; class Insecta; order Diptera; family Tachinidae; genus Tachina; species Tachina fera. Next base: position 110,577,087 of record LR999963.1, read on the forward strand.
GCGGTTATTAGTTCAGACAATTTATTTTATGCCCCTACAAAGTTCGCTGCATTAATGCTATATAGGTTTTGGCAATGTCCTCGTCGGCTAAAAAACCATTTAATGGCTCCTATAAATGCGTCGTTGGTTAGATCGCCTACCAGCTCTAAGTGTACTGCCTTCGTAGAGAAGCAACAAAATATTGCAATATACGCATTGTATGGCCATTTTCCTTTCACCTTGTAGTGAACTGTCATTGGACTACAGTAGTCTACTCCAGAATTAATGAATGGCCTAGCTGGTGTTAGCCGTGTGGAGGGCAGGTTGCCCACAATTTTGTGAAATAGGGCGGGTTTGACTTTACTCCATACTGTGCAGCGATGAATCATCGCTCTTGCCATGATCTTACCCTTTATTGGCCAAAATCATTGTCTTACTATTCCTAAGAGAGTTTGAGCACCACAATGCTTGTTGTCTTTATGTATCATTTCAAATATCAGCTTGGCGATTGGATCATTGTAAGGAAGAAGCAGCTGATGTTTGGAATCGTATTCCAATGATGAGGCTTCTAGTCGACCTCCTACACGTATCAAACCTTCAGCGTCCAAAAATGGTGAAAGGTTCTACCAATTGCTAGTTCCTCGCAATACTTTGTATTTAGCAAGCTGTTGAATTTCTTCTTTGAAATCTGATGCCTGTATTTGCCTGATGATTAACATTAGTGCATTTTGTAGTTCCTTTGTCGATAGGTATTTTTGATGTTGTTTAGAGCCATTCCGTTTTGTATTGTTTACAAATCGTGAAATGTATCCAACAATGTGTTGAAGACGCCAGAATTAATTCTTATGATTTATTTTATAGATGAAATCAGGTTCTGTTGAAGTCATCACTAATGCTTGGTTGGGTGGGCAAGGTTCAGCCTGAGTTAAGGTGGCCAAGCTGTTTCTTGACGGGTAAAGTATGGGACCATAGAACCATAAAGAGCAATCTTTTAGGTGCCGGGGTGCAATTTCTCTAGATAATATGTCTGCGGGATTACATTTTGTGCGTACATGCCGCCATTGTTCTGCTCTGGTGTTTTTGAGGATGGTTGAAATTCTATTGGCAACAAAGGTGTTGAGAAATGCTGATGAGTTTATCCAAGACAGCACAATTTCCGAATCAGTCTACAACCAAACTTGGCTTGTAAACTTAAGATCAGCTATTATTCTTGTAGCTTGTTGTGCTCCAAGTACAGCTGCGCATAGCTATAATGGTGGAATGGATTGAGCTTTGATTGGAGCTACTCGGGACTTCGTACAAAGGATTTGTGACATGACTGTTCCATGTTTCATGGTAGATCAAAGATAAGCCACTGCACCGTAAGCCTTTTCTGATGTATCTGTAAAGATGTGCAATTGTACAGATTCTGTGATTCCTCCTTTGAAAATGTGTCTTGATATTTTTAGCGTTTTTAGTTCATTGAGGTCTGCACGGAAAGTAATGCACTTGGTATGCATGGACTCGGGTGGAGTTTGGTCCCAATCGAGTTTTAGCTTCCACAACTCTTGTATAAATATTTTTGCAGTGACACTGATAGGAGACAGAAGACCCAATGGATCAAAAATTCTCGTGAGATCCGATGTCACAGTGCGTTTAGTTACTCTCTTATAATCAGTAATATTCACCTTTATGCTTAGTTGATCTTTCGGCAGCCGCGTGAGTCCTAGTGTACTGATGGAATCTGATTTGAGGCTCTCGAAGTCCAAATTCAGTTTCAGATCATCTTTTGGAAAATGTTTGAGTAACTGGGGGTGATTGGCACACCATTTTTGCAAATTAAAGCCACTTTGCTTCATTATCTGCTGAAGTTGTTCTTACACCTGAATTGCGGTATATAAGTTGTCGCTTCCGCCTATTCCATTATCCACGTAGACGTTTTCTTTTAGAAATTATAATGCCAGCGGATACTGTCTGGCACTTTCCTTTGCCAACTCTTGCAGGCATTTGGATGCTCTAAAGGGAGCTGATCTTGTTTAATATGTTACAGTATTCAGTTGATAGTATGAGAGTGGTTGTGAAGCATCTGTCCGCCAAATTATCATTTAAAAACGGCGGTCTTCAGGAGAGACCAAAACTTGCCTATATATCTTTTCAATATTTGTGGAGAATACGAACTTGGGAAGTCGAAATCTTAATAAAATTGAAAATAAATCGCTTTGTACTATTGGTCCTGTATACATCAAATCATTTCAAGAGGGCCCTGATGTTGTTTTGGCTGAAGCATCGAATACTACCCTAAATTTGGTTGTTGAGCTGTCCGGTTTTCGAATGCAATGATGTGGGATGAAATAGTTTGGTGAACGAATAGAAGTTGGTGATATCCTCGTCATGTTTTTTTATGGATGTTTTTTTATTTATTGTATCTTTATATATGAACTAACAATAAGTATTCAAATTTTAAATCTAACATATAATTAATAGGCCCGACCAATGCCAGACATAACTAAGTGATAGTTGTAAATAATACATAAGTAGTAATAAGCAAAAAAAATGCTCAAGCAAACTCCATTCGGAGTGTTTAGTATTAGAGCCCTTGTATTTCTCTTTTTTAAGCGGATGTGCCCAGTAAAGCTCAAAATATTACGAGCAAGCGGATTAGGATGTGACTCTAGTTTTTTTTTTAGATATTTGCCTGCGTATTTTGCAATTTCTTCTGTCACTAGTGGCAGATTTAAATCACGATGTATATTTGAATTCTTAATGTACCAGGGAGCAGATGTTATTAACCTTAAAATGTTGTTTTGTCTTCGTTGAATTCTCTCTACATTGAAAGCAGAAGCAGTGCCCCATAACTGGATACCGTAACACCATTTTGTCTTGAAAAGCGACTTGTATATTAAAAGTTTGCAGACTAGGCTGAGTGTTGAATTTCTGCCAATCAGCCAATGTACCTGAGTTAATTTTAGTTTCATTTGAGTTAACTTATAGTCAATGTGATGTTTCCATGTAAGCCGTCGGTAGAGGTGTATACCAAGATATTTCACATGTGAATGTTGAGGAACAACTTGATTATTAATCCGAATGGGGGAACAAGTATCTCTTCGTAAGGTAAATGTTATATGGACACACTTTTGTTCATTTACCTTAATTCTCTATAAGTTTAAGCATAGTTCCATCTGGCTAATGTGTTCCGGGAGTTTTGGGGATGCCTCATCAGGGTTTTCTTGCATACTAAGGCAAGCGGTATCGTCGGCAAATGTAAAAGTGTGGATACTACAGCTCACAGGCATATCACAAGTATAAATCAAATATAAAAATAGCCCCAGTATACTCCCCTGTGGCACACCGGATGAAATAGTTTCAGGCATACTCATAAAGTGTCCTTCCACAATTGTAAATTTTCGTGCAAGAATGTAACTTTCCAAAAGATTTAGAATGTTTATTGGTAAGTATGTCTTCAATTTCAAAATCAAGCCTTCATGCCACACTTTATCAAATGCCTGAGATACATAAATAAACAGGGCAGAACAATACTTCTTTTCCTCTAATGTTTTTCTGATAGATTGAACCAATCTATGCGTTTGCTCAATAGTGCTATGATGGCTTCTAAAGCCAAATTGATGGTCCAGGATGCACCCACTATCAGTTAAAATCGAAGACAATTTTGTCATGAGTAGCTTTTCAAAAAGCTTTGACATTGTTGACAGTAAACTTATTGGCCTATATGACTCAGCCTTGGTAAGATCTTTACCTGGCTTTGGAATCATTTTAACCTTGGCAAAGCTTCCAGCAGTCTAGATAATACTCCAGTCGTAAAATGGCATTAAAAATTAATAACAGTATTCCAATTGCAGTACGAAGTAACTTAATCAGCATCTGGTTACTAATTCCATCCACACAGGTAGCTAGGGATGAAACGATACCACTAAGGTATCGATATTCTTGCTTGATACGGCATCGGTTCAGAAGTATCGATACGTTTACGATACGTATGATGTTTCCATGTAAGCCTTCGATCAAGGTGTATACCAAGGTATTTTACTTGGGAATGTTGAGGAATATTTTGATTATTGATTCGAATTGAGGAACAAGTATCTCTTCTTAGGGTAAATGGACACACGTTTGTTCATTTACCTTAATTCTCCATAAGTTCAACCACATTTCCAATTGTGTAATATGTTCTTGTAAATATCGGGAAGCCTCGTGAGGGGTTTAATGCATACTAAGGCAGGCTGTATCATCGGCAAACGTGGATGTATGGATATTGCTGCTCACAGGCATATCACAAGTATAAATCAAATACAAAACTGGCCCCAGTATGCTCCCCTGTGGCACACTGGATGATATAGATTGGGGCAGACTCATGAATTCTCCTTCCACAACCGTGAACTTGCGGGTAGTAATGTAACTTTCTAATAAATTAACTAAATTTATTGGTAGATATGATTTTAATTTTAGAATTATACCGTCATGCCACACTTTATCAAATGCCTGAGAAACGTCAATAAACAGGGCAGAACAATACTTCTTTTCCTCAAATGTTTTTCTTATAAATTGAACTAATCTATGAGTTTGTTCAATGGTGCTATGCTGGCTTCTAAAACCAAATTGATGGTCCGGGATGCACCCATTATCAGTTAAAATTGAAGACAATTTTGTCATGAGTTGCTTTTCAAAAAGCTTTGACATTGTTGACAGTAAACTTATTGGCCTATATGAATCAGCCTTGGTAAGATCTTTACCTGGCTTTGGAATCATTTTAACCTTAGCAAGCTTTCAGCAGTCTGGATAATACTCCAATCGTAAAATGGCATTAAAAATGAATAACAGGATTCTAATTGCAGTACGAGGTAACTTAATCAGCATCTGGTTACTAATTCCATCCATACCGGGAGCTTTTTTCAGGTTGAGTTCGGCAATTAGTTTTTGTGGATCACACATCGTAAATTTTAAGGGTCGAGAGGGTAGAGCAACTACACTCGGCAAATCAGCAACACCGGTACATGTATTTGGTGTAAATACGGATTTTAAATGCTCAGCAAATATGTTACCTTTTTCAGTATCGCTTCTTGCCCAACCTCCGGTAGACATGCGCAGAGGTGGCTTAAACTCAACGGGTGTTTTAAGCTTTTTAGCAGCGCGCCACAAAGAGTAATTAGATGCTGGTGTGACATCAAGGCCTTCCAGATAATTTTTAAAAGATGCAGTTTTTTCAGATGCAAGCACCTCTTGGAGTCATTTAGTGCACTCTTTAAATCTGATTTTGTGTTGAGGTGATCTGTGCTGTTGCCATTCCCTTTTAGCTCTTCTTTTTTCACTTACGAGATGTTCAACGTCTGTAGAATAAATTTTATTGAAGAGCAACTACCTAATATGTTACCTTTTTCAGTATCGCTTGTTACGCGGCTATAATAAAAATTGATGATAATATTGAATTTTTTGTGTTGGTCAAACGTCGTGGCATGAATGAAATCTTCCTGCTAGCTCTTTGATAGATTTAGTTCTCAACCCGTGTACCAAATCACGTTAACGTATAACACACTCTAATCATGCTTATAAAATACCACAGAGTGTGCAAAATTCTATTGAAAAAAAAATCTTTCAGAAATCTTAATACGCTTATTCATATACACAAATACATACATATATGCATGTAGCTAAACAACAAACAAACAATAAACGATGGCAAGGTGATATGCCATATAGGGTACAATTTTCCCGCCCTTTCAAAAAAACAGCTTGACAGATACGTTACCCTTATTTTTAATTCTGTCGCTAAAAATATTTTTTTTATATCTTAACTTAAACATATCTATAATTTTAAATGCTCAGCAAATATGTTACCTTTTTTTAAGCTTTTTAGCAGCGCGCTACAAGGAGTAATTAGATACTGGTGTGACATCAAGGCCTTCCAGATAATTTTTAAGAGATGCAGTTTTTTCAGATGGAAGCAACTCTTGGAGTCGTTTAGTGCACTCTTTAAATCCGATTTTGTGTTTTTGTGATCTGTGCTGTTGCCATTCCCTTCTAGCTCTTCTTTTTTCACGTACGAGATGTTCAACGTCTGTAGAATAAATTTTATTGAACCCAGTATGCGGATGGGAGGTAGTGGCATGTTCAGAAGCTTGTTTAATATTCTCGTTAAGATTTGCAATGTTCGATTCAATATCATTGGGTGTTCTTAGCGTAATATTTTCTGTGCAAAGACTACTAAGATATTTTTTGAATCCCAGCCAATTAACACGATTTATCATCTTGACATATGGGTGAGGTAAAGCACTTCTCAGTGGGCTACAGATTGTAACGATCGTGGGAGAGTGATCGGACGAGAGATCTAGGGAAGCTTTAACGTGAATTAATTCCCTAGAAACACTTTTTATGACGCCGAAATCTATAACATCCGGAATTTTTCGTACGTCAGTAGGCCAGTAAGTAGGCTCCCCACTCGAAATAACATCCAAGCCCATTTTTGAAATTGTGTTGAACAACGCCCTACCTCTAGCCGTAATAAGACGCGAACCCCAGAACGTATGCTTAGCATTGTAGTCGCCAGCTGCTACGAAACAAGGTCCAAGAGATTTGTAGAATTTCTCATATTGGTCCTCAGTAATTGAAAATCTGGGATGGGAGTAAATTGAAGATATCACGAAATTTGTACAAAAATTTTCAATGCAGATATTTGTTGCTTGTAGATGTTCTTCACAAATGTTGTCAAGAATATAGTACTTGAGTCTTGACTTTATTAGAATTGCTGATCCACCGCATGCTCTCCCTCTAGGGTCCTTTGTATCATATAAAGTGTAGCCATTCATTTTAAAGAGACTTCTAGAAGTCAAATGAGTCTCAGAGACCAACATTATATCAATATTTTTTTCCGTAAAGAAGTGCTCAAGTTCATTTTTATGTTGGCGAATGCCGTTTGCGTTCCAGAAGCCTATTTTTAACGTGTTCATGGCTTGTTAATTAATGCTTGAAACAGAGTATTCTGCATTCTCAGCATTTCTTGCATCATGGTTGTCATATTTGTTGTAAAGTTGTTTATAGTTAGCACCAGATTCTCAATAGTAGCTTCAAGGCGACTAAAATTAAATCTTGAATTTGTATGCGTTGAATTATTTGCCGGTGAAAAATTTTGTGTGGGAATAGAAGTAACTGGTTGGCTCACTTGAGCAAAAGTGTCGGAGTACGCGTTTAATGGTTGAGCTGGAGCTAATTTAGGTTTTTGCATTATAGCCTGCTTGACGAAGGAGTACACGGGACATCCTCTGTAGTGAGCGGTGTGATTACTTCCACAATTACTGCATTTTTTCCCGCTTGATCTTTTGGTTTGGTACAACTTGCAGTACCGTGCAATTTACCGCAGATAACACACACTGTAGGTAGATTGCAGTAAGCTTTTGTATGACCATATTCTTGGCAATTATGACACTGCACGGGACCTCCACGCTTATGTGGCTCTTCAACTGTGATTTTTCTGTATAAAAGGTATTTAAGGCTATAAATAGGATGAGTCTCGTTTTTTTAACTGTGTATCATTCCTCTCCAGTTCAACACGAAATAGGGGTTGGGGTACCTTTTCTCTGTTCATTATGTTAGATACATTCTTTACCTTAAATCCCTGGAGGACGAGTGCATCTTTTATTTCTTCAGGGACAACATACGAATCTATGCCCTTCAATACGATCTGCAGGCCTTTAGCGCTCTAAAGCTGGTATGTGTAGAAGCTTGTTTTATTTGTTTCAAATTCAGAAACCATTTTACGGAAATCCTTTTCATCATAAATTTGAATTTTCGTTTCATCGATGTTGCCACGTTTTATTGGGACAATGTGGAATTTATTTTCACCAATGACCGAAATTAATTTTTTAATAAGGGCATTTGAATTTTTCTCTCTCAAGTAGATTGGTGGCGGCTTGGATGTTTTATTCGATACATCGGGTTTGTCGTTCTCATCTTGCAAAATTTTAAAACGGTTTTGGCGATTAGTTAAGGATGCGCTTTTATCCCTAGACATCTTTGGAGCGGATGACATTTTTGAAGATATCGAGCTTCGCCCACGCTTTACAACGGTTATATATCTGTCCATACCGACTTGCACCTTGGGTTTTGAAATACTGTTATCTGTAGTGATAACTTTGTTAAGTGACGAATACGAGCCTGATGGGGATGATATTACTGACTTATATGAAGAAGTACTAGGCAATTGTAATGTTAATGAATCACTACTATTTGGCATTGGACAAAGCGAAGTTGATCGCTGACGAAAAATTTGGCTTTACCATTAAAAAAAACACTTTCATTAGATTTATTATTTCTATTTTTTTCATTAAGAGCTCCATAACTCACAGAGAAATAGGCATTTCTGTCGTTAGAACTCACTTCATATTTTTTTGTATTTTAAACACTCGGTTTTTTTGTTATTTCCACTATGTAAAAATATTATCAAAGCAATAAAGTTAATTAATAAAGTCATTATGTACCTATTACGAATAATATGTACTACGAATATTTTTTTGTATAATTTTTTGTTTATTTGGTATGTAAGAAAAATTCCGCTAATTGACTGTTCCCTATGAAGGTACCACGAGAACTATGATTGCTCCCGAGGGAAAAATATTATGAGAAATTGTTCTGCTTAAATTATTTATCTTCTGATGAGCAATTAGCTGACATTCTCACGAAAGCTCTCCAAAATCCAGATATGAGTTGTTAAGACAATTAATTTATATTAAAGAGAAAAATAATTTATTATAAACAAATAGTGGAAGTATTGAAATAATTTGTTTTTATTGTGTTATTCCACTTGTTCGAAATTCACTTTATATTCGTTTCAGCAAATTGAAATACGATGAATCAAAACAATTCCGTTTTACAAGGAAGTTTCGTATATAAGGCAGAAATCTACATCAACTGACACCACACACAGTGGACCAAGACAGAAGAACGCTAATGATGAAGGTTTAGTGGCCTTCGAAAACGGCTGGCTGTTCCGTTCAACTATGTGTTGTCTGAATATTTACAACTAACTTTGATGTTATTTGTTCATTAATAATTATTACATGTAATTTGGCTTAAAAAGCGATACGAACTTTAGCCCGTTCAAACCATAAATATAGAAACAGATTAAGTTCAAAAATAATAATTGAATTAACTAAAAGACAAATTTTAATTTTTGATACAAAATTATTGGAACATAAGCACAACGTATCAAAAAAAAAGAGGCTAAATTTAAAATCAGCGGCGTCACATTCACGTGAAATAGTTTCCTTGAAAGAAAAATGGTGAACAAAATTAGAATATAATATAGTATATAGTATTGTCACAACAACAACGCAAACATTGGCGTTGACAATGTAAGGGAAAAGGTGATTATAAAAAAAGTTTTTTTTGATTGTAACATAATATTGTTTCTGATGATTGAGTTATGATATTAGTCCAATATTTAATGACGATTTTAATTCCATAGTTGAAATTTCTGTATCAGCTCTAGTTAAAAATATGACACGCAAACTTTTTTATAATAAAACGCTATAAATTAAATACCAATTACACAAAAATTCTCAGGACTGGTCCATACATAATTTTTTTGCGTAATAAGTGCACTAATAACTGTAAATGAAAAAATGTAATATTAAAAAACAATTTTTTGGATGGCTTTCGAAAAGAAAAATTTCAAGATTTTTTTAATGTAACATGAAATATCTCTGAATTTAGAGGGGCTAGAAAAGTAGTAAACTTATTTTTGTAATCAGCAAACAAAAATACAATTAGTAATATTTGGTCAAAAAAAATTAAAATCAAGAAATTTTAAAGGACTAAACTAAAAAAAACACACGATATACCTATCAATATGAATCTATATCAATGAAAGGGATTTTTGTGTAAATTAATAATCCACAAAAGTATTTTAAAGTTTGGACTACCATTCGTGATATATTAACGGAATAATTCAAAAAGAGGTGCTAGCTATGCAAATCCTAAATGACACTGTATCTTCAAAACTAGAGCTGATAGAGAGAAACTATTGATTTCATCGTAATTAGGAAATAAAAATACATAAGAATCGGCAATTTTTATTTAAACATCCAAATAAGTGTTGTGCAGTGTAATAAAACTAAAACAAAACTAACAACAAAAACATTAATCGATTCCCACAGGCATACATAATTTCTTTATTTCTAAAATACCATTCCATCTCCACCACTAAAAAAGAATATTACAAATAAAATTAAGGCAACGTTTTCTCTATGCACACTTTCTCTCTCACTTAAAAAATATTGCACTCTAAAACCATAAACCTGCTGCAATCACTCAAAATTAAAACAAAAACATACCTACAAAGCTTTCGTGCAAAAATAATGAACTACGAGTATGTACATCTACGGACCGACATCTAACCATTCTAATCTCACACTTATGCTCACACAACAAAACATCATCATCACATACATATACATGTACAAACCATTGACTACCCTCGACACTTCACACCATTGACAACAAAACAAAACATCATCATCACATACATATCTATGTGCAAACTATCGGTAACCCTCGTCACTTTACACGATTGACTTTAATTACCCAAATTTTCCCATAAATTACAAAATTTTGATTTTAATTACAAAAATTTTACAATTTTAATGGTGCTAGCGCATACATTTATATACTACTCGTACTACTTTAAATTAAAATGATTAATTTCTTAGCGAAAGTTTTAACATATGTACTTTTCTAAAAATCTGCTGACAGCACTGAGTGATATAATTTTTGAAAGCAAGATAATTATAAAAAACGCCAGACAAAATTTTTGTATGAAAAATAATTTTTTTTTATATATTTGTGATTTATTTGATCGAGCTAAAGTTCCTATCACTTTTTTTTGTTTCGAGCTGTTTTGACCAAAAATATATCTATTTTTAGAATAGCTATTTTGACACATAACCGCAATAAATGTACATAGGTATGCATGTCGAGCACTTTTTCGATTTTATCGTAAGCGACATGTTATCGAAATTGATTTTTCGATTGAAATTAGAATTTTATGCGCCCATCCAGAGTTTAGAATTTTCAAAATGCTAAAATTATTGATAAGTTTTAAGATACAGGCTGTACAATTTTGCCGTAAGCGAAAATTTACGTACAAAAACAAATTTGCGTATTTAAAAAAAGGCTTCTCCTGAAAAATTTAATTTTTGTCGCTTACGATAAAATCGAAAATAATACTCGATGTATACGAATTTCCTTTCACCTTATTTTTGCTAAACTTTTTGTTTCCATTATTTTATTGTTTATATTGAATTGTTTTATTATTTTAATTTAATGTTTTGTTTATATTGTTTTTATTGAATTGTTTGATAAACAAGTATTGCATTTTTAACACAAAATTTATGTCACATGCTTGTGAATACATATGTTTGTATATTAGTATGCGTATTTAAATCAAATTATGAATATTTTTAGCAAAAATAATTTTTAATCAGAAATAATTCATAGTTAGGCTCAAGATCAGTAATTTCAATTCTTATTGAGTGAAATATTTTTATTAATTAATGTGAGTTTCTAAAGAAGAGAAGAAAAATTAAACTTAGACTTTAAGCTGGGGGAAATACCGATACTTTTCTGTGCAGCCACGCACTTCATCAGCACCCTAGTCTATCTACTTGGGTAGAAATTCTTATTAACATCAGCTATTTAACTTAAATGTACAATGAAACGGAATGTGAGAAACGATTGTTGTGTATACAATTGATTTACCTTTGGTAAACACATTTATAAGTATCACTATTAATTTTCTGTTTTTTCCAATTTTTCATTTTTCTATTTAGGTTAGCACGAAATTATTTTACTCTACCTCAGTATGTTTAACTATTCTTACTTATCTTTTTACGATCATCACATTAATTGTTTTTACTTATTCGATGTACCATCGGTACATGCATGTAAGTATTTTTGTAGTGGTCTATGTTACTTGTTGTTGCATTCTACAGTTTTATTTTAGTTATTCCAGCCGTCTGAAACTGTGATAACCAAGTGAACAGTGATTGCCAAGTGAACATATTTTGTCACGTGCCCATGATGTATCAAGTGAGAAATTTTTAGATTCTTTAATTGAACTGTAGTGAATTCACTACAGTTCAATTAAAGAATCTAAAAATTTCTCAAATATTGTTTATGTGAAAAAAAAATCGCCAAAATGAAAAAAAATTCGTCAAAATTAAAAAAAATTGCCAAATTTAAAAAAAATCGCCAAAACGAAAAAAATCGCCAAAATTTAAAATAAACGCCAAAAAGCGAAAAAAAATCCTCAAAACGAAAAAAAGCGCCAAAACTAAAAAACGCCATAACCAAAAAAACAAATCACCCATATGAAAAAACGCCAAAATTAATAATAAATCGCCAAAATAAAAAAAAACGCCAAAATAATAAAAATTGCCAAAATTAAAAAAACTTCAAAAACCAAAAAAAAATCGCCAAAACGTGAAAAAGTGCCAAAACGCAGAAAGCGCCAATAAATTAAAAAAACCCCCAAAATAAAAAAAAACGCTTAAAACCGAAAAAACCCAAAAACGAAAAAAATGCCAAAACTATGGTTTATATTGTTCGTATTGAATACATATCTCGTGCCCATACGGAACCCTTCGTGAGCGGGTCAAAGTCGCACTTCACTGAATTTATTTAATAATGAATTCGCAGACAGCAATTGTATCTGTATCAATGCAACTCATGAATGTGTTGTATAGGGTATGATTGATGGTGATGAGGACCTTTTTTAAGTGAAAAATCATTACATCTGCATGCGATACAAGCAAGCCTACGTTAACAAGAATTACTTCAAGGGGTCAACCAGTAAACCTCATGTTGGAACACTTGAAGTAAAATTCTCCCAAACATAGATATTCCAATGTTTCTGACACTTTATGCAAATACTTATGGTGAATTGCTTGCTGGTGGAGATAACTGAGTTCTTTGCGATTGATTTTCTAGAATAGTTGATTATTAGACATGTATTTCCTTGTATATGAACTAATTTTTACATACATACATATATTTATCTATATGTATACTTTTAAAAATTATATATGTTAATGTTCTCTATTTGAAGTAGTAAAATTAGTGACACATTAAAAGGAAAAATAAATAAAAATAAAGAGTGACTGACTAACTTATACTTACAGTTTGCTAACAAACACACTACACGCAATTAAATTAAAGATATCAAAAATATGAATACAATAAGCTGAACTTTAATAAAATGAGAAAAAATCGTATCTTCTAGAACATCAAATAAAAGCTAAGGACGATCAGCTGTCATAAAATAAATATATATCGTTTTATCTATAATTAATTAATTTGTGTAGTATACGCGGTTCCTCTATACTACAGAAACCGTCAAGAGAGTAGATTTAAATTCTTAGAAAACGACTTTGTTTTCTGTTGATCGCATTTCAAGAAGAAAATTAGTTTGTTTATTATGATTTAACTAATTTAAAAGTACATTCATATCTATACTTCTTAACATAAAAATCAAAAACAAATGTTATTCAATTCTATATTATATGTTACTAAAATTCCAAAAAAAGCTGTTACATATATGTATGAAAGAATCTCCAGCGCTCCTAACTGCATCAGAGTTTAAAAAAAAGCTCCTTTTATTCAACAGGGGACCAATTGAATAAAATTTTAATTTGAAACAGTAAGCAAAGACATTAGCTCACTGCATTCTTATTTATAATCGTATAATAGAATCCCAGTAAAAAAAGAGACTCCAAAAAATCACGAAAATGTAGAGTTTACGATGCGGAAGTAGTGCAAATTTCGATCCGATCTAATGATTTTTACATAGGGTTGTCATTGCAAGAAGTTCTCTTTTTCGATGCCTGGTCACTGAATTGGAAGCGATATTAAGAAAAATTCCCTTTTTTGTGTTCAAGGAAAAAGGGTAAATAGTTGCCTTTTTTAACAATTCGTTTCTTTTTATACGAATTTAAGCCCGAAACAGTGTTTTCATGTAAATTTAAGCAAATAACTCTTAAGTTTTAGACTAAAAATAATTCATAAATTTCTTTAAAAAAATAAATTTTTTTAAATTCTGGTGAGTATTTTCTAGGACTATGGAGGAGTTACAAGGTTTTGTCTGACTAAAATAAGCTTCTACATGGTTTTTTGCTCACTCTCGGCAAATTAAAAATATCGATTTTTTGGAAGCAATGAAAATGTACTTCCGCTAGAATGACTTCCATTTTTTTCACTGGGATATATAACCACCGAAGGACAAATTTTTAAAGTCTTATAAATTAAGCAATATGGAAAATAAACATAAATTTTCTAGAGGACTAAGGTTTCAATAGTAATTCAAATGATTTCATTGGAAAAAAAAAGTAGTGTTTATTTTCATCAATTATGAAAATAACAATTTTATTATAATACTCCCCTTTGGTTTTAAAGGTTTATCAAAAAAATAAAAAAAGTTAAACCAAGAAAACTGGCTAACAAAAAAAAACTGTCATCACCAAAGCAGGAGGTGCTGAATCAGTTTCATTTAAAAATGTTTATAAATTTTTAAAAGGTTTTGCAATGTACACCCTCGAAAAATTTCTAACGATGACTATATAGGCTGCATCAACTTTAAGCAAATTTAAATTAAATATAGGAAATATTTCTATTATAGTTACTATTACTTTAGAGTGTGTACCTTCAGGAATTCAGCTTTACTTAAAAGAGAAAATCCTCACAAGCTTTTAAGTAAATGCAAATGAAAATTAAAACAACGTTTTTTTAATTTCAAATAAAAAAAAACTGAAGATATTTCACATCTACACATACCAACATCAGCAACAACAACAACAACAATAATAGGTCTGTCTGCGTACACATATTTTGCATTATTTTGTGCAAAATGTTGCAAAATCTTACAAAATGTTGTCTGCGTACTCCAAATCTCTTGCAGCGAGAGAGCCAAAAAGAGAAATTTTTGACAGTTGGAAGTTAGAGAACTTTCAAAATGTTACTGGAGAAATTTCTTCTTGCAAGATTTTGCAACTAGTTTGAATAGCTGTTTTTATTACTTTTTGAATGAAATAATTTTTGTGAAATGAAAATAGAAATTGAAATTTAACAATGGCAGAGGTAAATAGTTACAATTGTGTTGATTTTTAACGTTTATAATGAATTATAATAAACTAAGCACTTTATTGCATGCTAGAAACGTCCAAGTATACAGTGAGACCGTGGCGTAAAAGCAGAACCAATGATTCCAATAATGCTATTTTGCTGGCCAACTCATTGATTGTGTCGATCGTATGAAATGTATTGGTGTTTTACTAGACAATATTCTTCGTTTCCGATACCATATTAATGGACTATTTTCTAAAATAAACTTAACCTTACGAAGATTTTATGCAATGAATTTATACCTGCCCTTACATATTAGAAAGAGCATATCTCACTCCTTATTGATGTATAATTTATTATATTGTATTGAGGTATACTCTGGCTGTAGCGCTGAAAATTTAAATAGGTGTGCCTTAGGCTGAGTTTACATTTGGCATTTCTTGTGTCATTTTCCAAAAAAAACGTAACCAACTAACTACTAATGAAAAACTTTTTGATTCAGACATATATTTATTGATTTAAATAGTAATAAAATTGTCTATTAATTATGTACTAAACTTTTTAACTTAATAATTACATGTCTGAATCAAACAGTTTTTCATTAGTAATTAGTTGGTTACGCTTTTTTTACGCTTGTGTGGCATTTGGCTTTATATACCAACTACGTATTATCGATCATTATTCTATGCATGTTATTGATTTTTTGGGCTGTAGTTTTAAAAACTTAATACAGATTAGATCACTACTTTTTTTAAATGGAATTTACTGCCATGATCCTTGAGAGCATTCCATCTTACTCGTAATTCATTCAAAGGTAAGCTTGTTGAACATTTCTCACAATTGAACTGATCTAGATTCCGAATACATATAGTTAACTTCATGCGCAATATATCTTCCAATTTATAAGTAATATTCTCATCTAATAATTTTATAACTACATGTTATTATTTTTTTTCATAAATATTGTGTCTAGTTTATTTGTTGCCCACATGTTTAATTATTATGCTAATCTTGTAGTACATCAAATATATATGGCCCTATGGGATCGGTTGGTTATTGTTATAAATAAATAAAATAAAAATAAAATTCTTTTGCTTTGTTATTTCAATAGTTTACACACCGATCAGCTGTTTTCTTGCAACATTTTACTGGATACTGTCTGCGTTCTTTTTAAGATATTTTCAGTCGACAGAGTAAAATTGGTCTTACTCTCCCAAAAAAGTTGACGGAGTATTTGCTACTGGAAAAGTACGCAGACAGACCTAATAACAACAAGAACAAAAGACATGAAATGACGAAAAAATATGTATTCAAAGATTGAGATAAACACTTATTTGTATGTACATACAAACATGCAAACATAAAATCAATTTGTAGATATGTATGTATACATATCAAATTTCTTATCAATGCTCAAGTATTTATTATATCTTAACAATCACAATTATATATCTACATCATGTAAATATATTAAGCATAAATTTGCATGATCTACACTCAAGAAAATTATACTGCTTAAAAATAAGAATGCGTCACATTAATTCAATAATTTTCTATATAATAGAAAATGTATGTTGAGATACCTAAAACCTAATAAATAAATACTGTTAACTAATATTTTTCCATATTGATGTAAGAAATTTCAATATGACTAAACCTTCGCTAATGTTTCTTATTAATTCAACATGGTGTTTACTGATTTAAAGTTGGTATTTTTTTTGTGTGTAAAAAAGTCGTCCAGCCAAAGAAGGTGGATGTAGTTAAATAAACAAAATCTGTAATATAAACAAATTTCTCAAACTTTAACGCGAGACAAATTTAAGCATGACAAAATGTAAAGCAATCGTAAGTATAAAACCATACAAGGATTAGGGAAGTTCAGATACATGATAGTATTTTATAGTACCAAATGTGGATATTGAAAACAATTTATTTCTATCTACATATAAATACAAGCACGAGAAACTCATATACACACGCACACATACACACACATAACAGAATTCATCTTAGAAAAATCCAAGAAAATTTTAACAACACTCCACCCGCACAAATCGAGACCAATCTGAAATCCCCACAGATATACATTCACAAATTCCTGTGGTCATACATACATACATATACAATATATAAAATTAATCTCAACAGAACACTCTCACCTACCTGAATTATGGATAGTCTTAAACTCCCACAGATATATTTACATATAGATTCCCACGGCTACATATAACAAGAACATATCGCCTCCAATAAATCACAATCATCTTAAATTCTCACAGCCATACATACATACACACAATCAGTCTACCTCAACAAAATCCTCACCCACCTCAAATCACGACCAGCCTTAAACTCCTACAGACAGACACACCTACAAATCCCTATAGCTACATATTATGTCAACAACGCTACCCACCCAAATCACGAACAGACTTAAACTCACACATACATACAAACATACAGATACCCCCGGTTACATATTAGTAGAATACCTCGCCGCTCATAAATCGCGATCAGCCTTAAGCTTCTACAGAAATATATATATTCCAATTACTAGAGAAATACACACTCATACACCAACACATACACACACACATACAGACGATCCATCTACCTCCACAACACCCCCACGCACCGCTTATCATAGCCTCGATGAAATTTCTGCAGGCAGATACATCCACAAACTCCTACGGTTACATATTACAACACCTACAAACACCCATCCACCCAAACCACAGTCTACCAACACCTATATTAGCATTAGAAAAAATAACTTTAACGCTTTCCCGTCGGCATAAGGACAAATCATTTCCATGATTTTCCTTCGGTATTAGAAAAAATAACTTTCACGTTTTCCCGTCGGCATATACACACATAAAAACCTCGAAACTATGAGTCACCTTAAAACATTCACACAAAATATTCCACACAAAAATTCCCGCGGTCAGGCTGACAGTCAGTAAGACAAACAAACAGACAGACATACTCTTCATGTAAAAAAAAACTCCTAATGTAAACAAAGAAACACAAATTTCCAAGAATTTAACAATTTCAGCCACAATTTAACAATTTCAGCTACAATTTTGCAAGTTTAATTGGGGCAGAACCACCATTTCACTACTACTGGTTTCCAAGATATTAGCAAACAAAAAGTGACACGATCATTACCAAACAAGGAAGTGGTGTTGATTCGCACTTATGAAAATGCAAAGCTCTACAAAATGAATCACGCTTTTTCAAAAATGCGAAACTTTAATTGATCTGTACTAAGTTGGCTTCGCGTTAGTGCTTGTTCCGTTTAAATTATTTTATTAGTGTCTTTTATACGAACAATAGTTGATACGTAACGTAACATGACATATTTTTCCATAGTAATGTATATGAGTAAAATAAAAAAATGTATGTATTTATTTATTTAAACAAATAACAATGCAGTTATGGATATTATGTGCATACATATATATCGTCCTATAAAATGATAAAGGGCCTACCATCATTTTTAAAAAATGTTCAGCAAGTGATACATATTAAAATTAATTGAACTAGAGTGAATTAAAATTAGGAATAATATCTTAATCTTAAAGTTCAGTATTTTCAATTCTTATAATATGAAAGAAGAGAAGAAAAATTAAAATTAACGGCCTGGCCTACGATGTCGTCAAGAAATTATATATTGCTTAGTTATATTGAAAACAAAAACAAAATAAGAAAATTTGTTTTTGTTTTCAATATAACTAAGCGACAGATAATTTCTTGTCGACATCGTGGGCCAGGCCGTAAATTCGTCTATGTTCTGGTTGCCACATCGTTTTCACATTTTTATTGTACGATCGGATGTTAAAACGCATGCTACACCTGTTTAAGTTGAAATTTACCATCCGAATAAAAAAAAAACAATTTGGAAATTGAAGATTTGTAGTTTTTTTATATTTTTCGCCAAATCTAATTTGTTGTGAATTGAATTCTTTTTATTATTATTTAGCTGTTTTCTTGCAACATTTTACTGGATACTGTCTGCGTTCTTTTTAAGATATTTTCAGTCGACAGAGTAAAATTGGTCTTACTCTCCCAAAAAAGTTGACTGAGTATTTGCTACTGGAAAAGTACGCAGACAGACCTAATAACAACAAGAACAAAAGACATGAAATGACGAAAAAATATGTATTCAAAGATTGAGATAAACACTTATTTCTATGTACATACATACATGCAAACATAAAATCAATTTGTAGATATGTATGTATACATATCAAATTTCTTATCAATGCTCAAGTATTTATTAGATCTTAACAATCACAATTATATATCTACATCATGTAAATATATTAAGCATAAATTTGCATGATCTACACTCAAGAAAATTATACTGCTTAAAAATAAGAATGCGTCACATTAATTCAATAATTTTCTATATAATAGAAAATGTATGTTGAGATACCTAAAACCTAATAAATAAATACTGTTAACTAATATTTTTCCATATTGATGTAAGAAATTTCAATATGACTAAACCTTCGCTAATGTTTCTTATTAATTCAACATGGTGTTTACTGATTTAAAGTTGGTTTTTTTCTGTGTGTAAAAAAGTCGTCCAGCCAAAGAAGGTGGATGTAGTTAAATAAACAAAATCTGTAATATATAAACAAATTTCTCAAACTTTAACGCGAGACAAATTTAAGCATGACAAAATGTAAAGCAATCGTAAGTATAAAACCATACAAGGATTAGGGAAGTTCAGATACATGATAGTATTTTATAGTACCAAATGTGGATATTGAAAACAATTTATTTCTATCTACATATAAATACAAGCACGAGAAACTCATATACACACGCACACATACACACACATAACAGAATTCATCTTAGAAAAATCCAAGAAAATTTTAACAACACTCCACCCGCACAAATCGAGACCAATCTGAAATCCCCACAGATATACATTCACAAATTCCTGTGGTCATACATACATACATATACAATATATAAAATTAATCTCAACAGAACACTCTCACCTACCTGAATTATGGATAGTCTTAAACTCCCACAGACATATATACATATAGATTCCCACGGCTACATATAACAAGAACATATCGCCTCCAATAAATCACAATCATCTTAAATTCTCACAGCCATACATACATACACACAATCAATCTACCTCAACAAAATCCTCACCCACCTCAAATCAGGACCAGCCTTAAAATCCTACAGACAGACACACCTACAAATCCCTAAAGCTACATATTATGTCAACAACCCTACCCACCCAAATCACGAACAGACTTAAACTCACACATACATACAAACATACAGATACCCCCGGTTACATATTAGTAAAATACCTCGCCGCTCATAAATCGCGATCAGCCTTAATCTTCTGCAGAAATATATATATTCCAATTACTAGAGAAATACACACTCATACACCAACACATACAGACGATCAATCTACCTCCACAACACCCCCACGCCCCGCTTATCATAGCCTCGATTAAATTCCTGCAGGCAGATACATCCACAAACTCCTACGGTTACATATTACAACACCTACAAACACCCATCCACCCAAATCACAGTCTACCAACACCTATATTAGCATTAGAAAAAATAACTTTCACGCTTTCCCGTCGGCATAAGGACAAATCATTTCCATGATTTTCCTTCGGTATTAGAAAAAATAACTTTCACGTTTTCCCGTCGGCATATACACACATAAAAACCTCGAAACTATGAGTCACCTTAAAACATTCACACAAAATATTCCACACAAAAATTCCCGCGGTCAGGCTGACAGTCAGTAAGACAAACAAAGAGACAGACATACTCTTCATGTAAAAAAAACTCCTAATGTAAACAAAGAAACACAAATTTCCAAGAATTTAACAATTTCAGCCACAATTTAACAATTTCAGCTACAATTTTGCAAGTTTAATTGAGGCAGAACCATCATTTCACTACTACTGGTTTCCAAGATATTAGCAAACAAAAAGTGACACGATCATTACCAAACAAGGAAGTGGTGTTGATTCGCACTTATGAAAATCCAATCTCTGCAAAATGAATCACGCTTTTTCAAAAATGCGAAACTTTAATTGATCTGTACTAAGTTGGCTTCGCGTTAGTGCTTGTTCCGTTTAAATTATTTTATTAGTGTCTTTTATACAAACAATAGTTGATACGTAACTTAACATGACATATTTTTCCATAGTAATGTATATGAGTAAAATAAAAAAATGTATGTATTTATTTATTTAAACAAATAACAATGCAGTTATGGATATTATGTGCATACATATATATCGTCCTATAAAATGATAAAGGGCCTACCATCATTTTTAAAAAATGTTCAGCAAGTGATACATATTAAAATTAATTGAACTAGAGTGAATTAAAATTAGGAATAATATCTTAATCTTAAAGTTCAGTATTTTCAATTCTTATTATATGAAAGAAGAGAAGAAAAATTAAAATTAACGGCCTGGCCTACGATGTCGTCAAGAAATTATATATGGCTTAGTTATATTGAAAACAAAAACAACATAAGAAAATTTGTTTTTGTTTTCAATATAACTAAGCGACAGATAATTTCTTGTCGACATCGTGGGCCAGGCCGTAAATTCGTCTATGTTCTGGTTGCAACATCGTTTTCACATTTTTATTGTACGATCGGATGTTAAAATGCATGCTACACCTGTTTAGGTTGAAATTTACCATCCGAAAAAAAAACAATTTGGAAATTGAAGATTTGTAGTTTTTTTATATTTTTCGCCAAATCTAATTTGTTGTGAATTGAATTCTTTTTATTATTATTTAGCCGGTGAGGCATATATTGCCTAATGTAAATAAAAACTAAATTTGTATTACATATTTTTCCCGGCGTTTCGTGAATTTTATGTTCACTTCTTCAGGGGATTTTTTCTGTTTTATTAAATTTAAAAAAAAAATAACATCAAAAGCGTATATAAAATTATGTACATAATAAGATAAACTTACTAACAATCAAGTTCTGTTGTTATTAAAACATCAAAAAATAAAAAATATACAAGTTTACTTGAACTAAAAAATTTACAATATAAAGAAAGATGGTTTTAGCTATTCTTTATTATCACACTGTAAATGGCGCTTAAGTTGTCAGTATCTTCTTTTTTGTTCATTGTTTTCGTTATTTTCTGTTGTATTCTTGAACTTTCTGTTGTGTAACGTTTTCTTATATTGTTTTCTAAATTTAGAATTTTAATATTGTCAAAATCAGGTCCACGATTGGTTTCCATTATATGTATAGATAATGCCGTTATTTCTTTGTTTTTATTTATGTCTGCTTTATGTTCTTTCATTCTAGTTGCTAAATTCCTTTTTGTTGTGCCAATATGGATAAGATCACAGCTGTTTGCATTATTCCCTTTACATGGTATTTTATACATGACATTATTTTGTTGTAGTTTGTCAACTGGTGTTTTTGTGTAGTGAAAATGGTACTCAATGTTTTATTATAGTTAGTTAAAAATATGTTTCTCGAACGCAAACGGCATTCGCCAACATAAAAATGAACTTGAGCACTTCCTTACGGAAAAAATATTGATATAATGTTCGTCTCTGAGACTCATTTGACTTCTAGAAGTCTCTTTAAAATGAATGGATAAACTTTATATAATACAAAGGACCCTAGAGGGAGAGCATGCGGTGGATTAGCAATTCTAATAAAGTCAAGACTCATGCAATATATTCTTGACAACATTTGTGAAGAACATCTACAAGCAACAAATATTTGCATTGAAAATTTTTGTACAAATTTCGTGATATCTTCAATTTACTCCCCTCCCAGATTCTCAATTACTGAGGACCAATACGAGAAATTCTACAAATCTCTTGGACCTTGTTTCGTAGCAGCTGGCGACTACAATGCTAAGCATACGTTTTGGGGTTCGCGTTTTATTACGCCTAGAGGTAGGGCGTTGTTCAACAAAATTTCAAAAATGGGCTTGGATATTATTTCGAGTGGGGAGCCTACTTACTGGCCTACTGACGTACGAAAAATTCCGGATGTTATAGATTTCGGCGTCATAAAAAGTATTTCTAGGGAATTAATTCACGTTGAAGCTTTCCTAGATCTCTCGTCCGATCACTCTCCCACGATCGTTACAATCTGCAGCCCACTGAGAACCGCTTTACCTTAGCCATATGTCAAGATGATAAATCGTGTTAATTGGCTGGGATTCAAAAAATATTTTAGTAGTCATTGCACAGAAAATATTACGCTAAGAACACCCAATGATATTGAATCGAACATTGCAAATCTTAACGAAAATATTAAACAAGCTTCTGCACATGCCACTACCTCCCATCAGCATACTGGGTTCAATAAAATTTATTCTACAAACGTTGAACATCTCGTACGTGAAAAAAGAAGAGCTAGAAGGGAATGGCAACAGCACAGATCACCTCAACACAAAATCTGATTTAAAGAGTGCACTAAACGACTCCAAGAGTTGCTTGCATCTTAAAAAACTGCATCTTTTAAAAATTATCTGGAAGGCCTTGATGTCACATCAGCATCTAATTACTCTTTGTGGCGCGCTGCAAATATTTAACAAAACTCGAGTCACATCCTAATCCGCTTGCTTTTAATATTTTGAACTTTACTGGACACATCCGCTTAAAAAAGAGGGACACAAGGGCTCTATTACTCAACACGCCAAGATGGGATTTCTTGAATATACTTTTTTTATAAGTTTATCTTATTATGTTTATCCTTTACTGCAAGACACTCCTACGCCAACCATGCCGTGCGAAGTATTACATATGGATATAATAGAAATACAAAATCAAAAATTCCTGTCCGTACTGGACAAGTTCTCCAAGTTCGTTAAGCTGTTTTATATAAGTGACAGGTCTGTATTAAACGTGAGAGAAAAATTAGTAAAAATCCTTCATTACTTTACAGCCCCAAAGATTTTAGTAACTGACAACGAGAGTAGTTTCCTTAGCCCCTTAGTAAAAGATTTCATTGAAAGACTAGGGATAAAAATTTATTTGACCCCATCGCAACGAAGCGAAGTAAATGGACAGGTAGAACGCGTCCACTCAACTCTTATAGAAATTTACAGGTGCCTACGGGCCGAAAAAGAGGAACTCAGTGTGCAAGAGCTAATATATGTAGCCGTCGATAGATATAACAATACTATTCACTCCGTTACAGGAAAAAGACCTAGCGATATATTCTTTAACAGAATAAAAGCATCCGATATAAACAAACTGTTTGAAGCCCGCTCTAAAATTAACAAGGATCTTAGGGAGCTAATTAAAAAGAACGCTAGGGAAAGGAACAAGCGTATGAATAAGAAACGCACGTCTCCAAGAAAATTTAGAAAAGGTGATACGATCTTTGTTAAAATTAAAAACGTCAAAGCTAAAAACAAACCAGTTTTTAGGAAAGAGATTGTAGAAAAGGATAACAGGGTCACAGTACGCACGGTAAGTGGTAAAAGGATTCACAAGGCTCACATAAAAAATTTTAAACAAATTCCATGAATTATCAAACATTCTATTTCTTTCACAAGATTTTTTTCTAGAATTCAAAATAACGCAATTACTAAAAATATATAAAGCGCTCTATAAAAAATTGGTGAGTGCCTCAGGCACAGGGGTTCGACTCCCTAAGGGCAGCGCTCATTACTATTATAAAAATGCCGATATACATAAATTGAAATCAATATAGATTTGAAATTAAATTATATAAAAAAAGGGAAAAGAGTAAACTCTTTACATACATATATAAAAATCTATCATTTAATTAAAAAGATAAAATTCAAAAAAAAAAAAAACGGCTTTGCCAGAATCATAATCACTTATGTTATTTAATAAAATAATTATTTTTCAGGAAAAATGATTTCCAAAATAAGTATTCTCTTTATGGGTTATATTTTTACTCTACACGCTGAACAAATTTTTCACTATGACGTCCCTATTGTTACTGTGAGAGCTGGCAACGCTTGGACGATTAATGGCAATTTTAAATTGGTTCACGTCATCAACCTGGATGAATACGCAACAATTGCGGACAATATAACAATGCTGGTCCAGAAACACTTGCCGCCCGGCAAGACTAAGGAAATAATTGATTACCATCTGACGCAGGTGCAAGAGAGACTCATCGAGCTAGGAGCCATACGGGCCAGAACCCGAAGATCAATCGATTGGATAGGATCCGCATGGAAATGGGTCGCTGGCAATCCGGACGCTGCAGATTGGAACTCTATTTTAAAAAGTCAAAACGCAATAATTGATAACAACAATGAACAGTACAAGATTAACGCACAAATATTGAACACCACGAATGAAATTGTTCATAAATCGAATGATCTTATTATCAAAATGAACGAGATTAGCAATGGCAAAGAGGCCGAGAGAATTGGACAGAACACTATGAACCAAGTTCTCATTCTAAAAGATATGATTACCGAAGTAGTAAGGGCTTGTCAATTGGCTAAAAGTGGAATTATCAACACAAACTTATTGAATACAGCTGAGGTCGAGGATACTATTTCCGAAATGGAAACACTTCCATATGCTAACGCCATCGAAGCTATTGAACACGGGAATCCATCCATATATACAAATGGGTCACTATTGCTATATGTCCTCTTCATTCCAAAGCTGAAAAAGGACTTTTATCACCGACTCATCGCTAGAACAACAATAAGAATGGGTAGACAAATTGAATTGCCATTTAATGAAATACTGATAAGTCAAAATGAAACGTTTGGTGTGAAAACCCCCTGTCTAAACATCAACAAAGTAACAGTCTGTCAACAAACATCTCTAATCAAACTGGCTGAAGAAACATGTATACCACGCCTGCTCAAAGGAGGAATTGCAAACTGCCGTTACAAGATGACTAAGACGCATGTAAGAGAAATGTTAACAACCGATATTATTTTCCTAACAATCTTCGAGGGCGTCCTTAAAACCCAAACACATACAAAAACGCTCAATGGAAGTTACCTGATACAGCTGTATAACGAAAGCATACTGATCAACAACGAAACATTCTCCAGCACATCTGTTTCGAGGCTACAACCACTTCCCCCTGTCCTAACCAACGTGGCTGATCAAAAACTACTGGTAGACATCGACCAAGTCCACAATTTAAGTTTGAACAACGTAAACAAGCTTGAGTATCTTGGGTTGAAATTGAACTTGTCACTTGGAACACATATAAGTATCGCGATTGCGATGGGTATTTGCGTTGGAGTCCTGTGGCATAGGATAACTAGGAGAATCAACCTACCAACAATCAAATTTCCTCAGACAGCCGATCCTACCACTACACCAAGGAATGTGATCTGCGGGACGCAGATATTTAAAGAGGGAGGAGTTAGCGACACCAACCAAATCAATTTGCAATAATCAGCATTTAATAAATTAAGAATTTCTACACGCGTATCCGGTCTAATTACAAACTGTCTACTTGCACTTGTTTCGTGGGAAAGCTATTTTGTTGGATCAGCATGTGAATATTGGCGCATGTATTGCAATATGATCGGACAACCAAAAAGCCAAGTAGAAGAAAAGAAAAACAGTCAGTCTTGGTTGCGAGCTTCTTCGGTTCAGTGTTATAAATTTAATTTGTGAATAATTAATATTGTGAATAAAGAATTAATTGTTTGATTTGAAATTTAAATATAAAGTGAGTTATTTAATTAATAATTGGCGCTGTTGGTTGCGCCTTAAATAATTTTTTTTTCGAACTCAAGTGTAGATCCTTTAACTTAGAGTATTCCTCAATGTCACTGTTTATGTTTTTTTGTTTGCTTTTTTTGTATTTGTTATTTCCACTATGTAAAAAATATTATCAAAGCAATAAAGCTTATTTATTAAAGTCAGTATGTACCTATTACGAATAATATGTACTACGAATATTTTTTTGTATAATTTTTTGTTTGTTTGGTATGTAGAAAATATTCCGCTAATCGACTGTTCGCTATGAAGGTACCTCGTCATGTGTTTCATGTTTTCGTATTCATCCATGAATTTCTGATATTGACTCCTTAATTCGGGGTTTTTATGCAGTCGGTGTTCTAATGACAAGAAACGATTTATAGCGATTTGTAAGAGTCAGGATGTTGGTTGAACGGGATCTTTACAACAAACCAATTTTCATTATTCCGCGTTGTATGATGTATAAAGAAATCTTCAAATTTTTTTTCTGCTAGTGACAATGCCCTTTCAGTTGACTTAAGTTCATTCAGTTCCCACAGTCTTGCAATGGAAGCTTCAATTTTGTCATTAGTTGTGGATACTCCGCATATAAGCTGTTTGGGATTTTTTACTTGTATTTTTCCAGAAATTATGCATCCAAGAACAGTATTCTGGAGGGTTGGTAATTGTGGAGATACTTCGATTTGTCCAACTGAAAGTAGTTGATTGTCGAGTTTGTCCGTTCGGTTGAAATGTGGATCAGCTTGTACCAAGTTTTTGGGTAATGATAATTTCATCATAGCTGTTTCAAAAATATCCTTGTATTTGTCGATAAGCTCTGAGATGTTTTTGTAGTAATCTTTAGCAAAGTAGTCGTGGCCTAACCGAATTTGATCGAATCAACGGATTTTGCTGTCCGTCATCTCAAATTCCGACCAAGCGCTATCTAGCCTTTTGAGTCGTTCCTTATAATAAACAACAATTTCTTGGTAGCTGAGTCCTTTTTAAAGTTGCGGATTATAGTTTCGATCAAGTCAACTCTTGCCAGCTGTGATTCTATCAGCTTGTTGAAAGTGTCCATGTTTGGTTTCTCAGGAGTCACGATTTGAATTGTAAAGACTTCTGGCTGCCTGAAGGGGAAGCTCCAGTATAGAAATTTGATGATAAACATTGATCCCAGCTCCCTGAAGAGAATGCTCCAGTGTAGGAAGTCTCATGCTGAATATTAACCCAACCTGCCTGAGAGGAGTGCTTTTAGTGTAGGAAACTTCAAAGACGAATATTGATCCTGTGTCAGATCACGTCGGAGTCACTAAATGATTAATTCAGTCAATAAATAAGGATAAACTAGTTTGTTTAACCTGTTTGGATTATCTTAAAGGCGATTCACCAGGAAGATTTATTGATGCAACTCGAGCACTTCAAACTTGTTTGCGTGGAGATGGTTAAATCACTTTTTGTAAAAACAACTTTGTTTTCTTTTCAAAATATAACTGAACAAATGTTTTATTTAACGTTCTTTCTTATATACTAACTTATTGATATGTCATTAAAATTTTCTGCTATTAATTGAATTGCTTAACCTTTATGTCAACAGCAGAAATGCTTTACGCACGTATTTGTATTATATTCAAACGTGCTATCGAAAGTACATGAGTTACGATGCTTCAATTTTAAAGGCGTGCTAAAATTTGTGTAACATTGTGTAAAAATTTTAATGCAAATATCTACTTAAAACACCTATTGAATACAAACCACCTCTGCGCACTTCTACCGGAGGTTGGGCCAAAAGCGATACTGAAAAAGGTAACATATTTGTTAAGCATATAAAATCCGTATTTACGCCAAACACATGTACTGGTATTATTAATTTACCGAGTGTAGTTACTCTACCCCCTCAACCCATAAAATTTAAGATGCGTGATGTTCAGAAACTAATTGCTGAACTCAACCCGAAGAAAGCTCCAGGTATTGATGGAATCAGTAACAATATGCTGAGAAATTCGCCCCATATTGCAATTAGAATCCTGTTATTTATTTTTAACGCCATTTTACGACTGCAGTATTATCAACAAAGCTGGAAGCTTGCGAAGGTCAAAATGATTCCAAAGCCGGGCAAAGACCTTACCAAGGCTAAGTCATACAGGCCAATAAGTCTGTTATCAACGATGACAAAACTTTTCGAAAAACTGCTCATGAAAAAATTGTGCCCTACTCTAAGAGGTAGTGGATGCATCCCAGACCATCAATTTGGTTTTAAAAGTCAGCAAAGCACCATTGAAATAACTCATAGATTGGTGCAATTTATAAGAAGAACTTTTGAAGAAAATATGTATTGTTCTGCCCTGTTTATTGACGTTTCTCAGGCATTTGATAAGGTGTGGCATAAAGGCCTAATTTTTAAATTAAAATCATATTTACCAATAAATTTTCTGAATCTATTAGAAAGCTACATAACTACCCGAAAGTTTACGGCTGTGAAAGGAGAATTCATGAGTCTGCCCGAATCTATAACATCCGGTGTGCCATAGGGGAGCATACTGGGGCCAGTATTGTATTTGATTTATACTTTTGATATGCCTATGAGCAGCAATATCCACACATCTACGTTTGCCGATACTACAGCCTGCCTTAGTTTGCACAAAAACCCGCACGAGGCTTCCCGATATATTCAAGAACATATTACACAGTTGGACATCTGGTTGAACTTATGGAGAATTAAAGTCAATGAGCAAAAGTGTGTCCATATAACGTTTACCAAAAGAAGAGTAACTTGTTTCTCCATTCAAATCAACAATCAAAATATTCCTCAACATTCCCAAGTGAAATACCCTTGGAAAACACCTTGATAGAAAGCTTACATGGAAACATCACATTGACTTTAAGGTAACTCAGATGAAACTTAAGTTATCTCAAATACATTGGTTGATTGGCAGAAATTCTATACTTAGTCTGGACTGCAAACTCTTAATATACAAGTCGCTTTTGAAGCCAATATGGTGTTATGGTATCCAGTTATGGGGCACTGCTTCAGCTTGCAATGTAGAGAGAATTCAACGAAGACAAAACAAAATTTTAAGATTAATAACATCTGCTCCATTGTATATTAAGAATTCCAATTTGCATCGTGATTTAAAAATGCCACTAGTGACTGAAGAAATTGCAAGATACGCAGGCAAATACTTAACAAAACTCGAGTCACATCGTAATCCGCCCTCGCGTAATATTTTGAACTTTACTGGACACATCCGTCTAAAAAAGAGGGACACAAGGGCTATTTTACTCAACACTCTAGATGCGATTGCTTGAAAATACATTTAACTTTCCAATTTAATTATCACTACGTATGTATTATTTAAACTATCACTAAGTTTTGGCCGGCACTGGTTGTGCTAAATAATTATATTTTAGCTTTAAGATTTGATTACTTATTGTTAGTTCATATTTGAAGATACAATAAATAAATATATGTATTAAAAAAAATATCTACTTTTGAGCGGTAAAATAAAGTTTTATTTTCTATTAAGTTCTGTGTAAATTGAAAACTTTAAACTCGTTTTCTATAATGATCATATAATCTGCGATCGTGAAGTAAACAACGCGTATTTTTTGTGGTGTGCTTAATATCGCTTATATTCTGTATAATATTATATTTAAAATATTTTTTTCTCACAAATACGGCAAAACGGTGCGAATAATTTTTTCGTGGTAGAATTATAAAAATTAGCACTAATAAAATATTAAAAATTATTAAGCAAAATAAATCAAATTAAATACGTCAAAATGTTGAAAACTAATTGGGCATATTCACTCAAACGTGATGAGCTACTAAATGCATTAAGCGAGTTCACACTAGAGACAAATGGCAACGTGGAAGAACTGCGGAAACGATATGCTAAGTTTATAGGGTCCCCCAGAACGAAAATGTTGTCAACAGACTATTAGAACTACAAAGAAAGTGTGAAGCTTCGAATGCGCTGGCCGATTCTACCCAAAAAGGGGCGGTTTCAAAGTCCTCACTGGATGAAAGTGTTGGAGAAAATGCAGCAGGTTACATACCAGTAATCGTGTCCACACCCACACGAAACTAGATCGAGTCAAAGTTCGCGTTAATTGAAAACGTGAGGAAGTTGGGCCTAGTGTATGATGATTGTAGTGATCCACTAGCGTTTATCGAGCGTGTGGAAAAATTAGCAGAAATATACACGGTATCACTAGAATAATTACCAAAATTAATGCCGAAATTCTTACAATACCAGGCTCTCGTAGTGTATCGCATCAATAATGAACAGGCAGGCATTTAGTACTTCTAAAACAAGTTTCTTAGAATTTTTTCTCCCCTCCAGATACTTTGAATAACTCGAGGAAGACATTCGTGCTAGGAGGCAGGTACCGCGAGAACAGTTTAAGCCCAACGTTTTGGCCTTGCAAAATTTGATGCGACATTCCAAATTAACAAACGATCAACAGCTTCAACATATTTTTACAAACGATCGTACCAAATATGAATGGTATATAAAGCAAAGAGATTTCACTACTGTTAATGCTTTTGATTCTTTTTACTTGGTATCAAAATAAAAAGAATCTCTTGTTGAATTAAACTTAGAGAAAAACACTTACTTCGTTTTTGTTTGAATTTTTTTTTGTTCATATTTTTGCGAAGTCTAAAGTGCACTTAAATTCTTTACCACAATTTAATTAAAATTAAATTAATTTATTTCTCACACATTTTTCAAGCCAGGTATGAGAACCATCATGTCAGCATAATTGACGAAATAATAAAACATTTTATTTTCCGAGTGTGTTTCAAATTACCAGCCAGATAGTAGTGAAATTGAATATCTGTTTTGTTTAGCTTACGATGGGAATGAATTTGGCAATGAACAATTTCTGGCCATTTTATATTATGTTTGTATTAAAACAAATTTTTGTGATTGTACTAGTTTTAAGTTCTTTTTACCCCTTTTGTATAAATATTAAAGCTACTGAATAAAGTTTATGATTGCAATTTAAATCGTCATCTACTACACTACATTTCTTTGAATAACTAATTGATTCCTCCACAACTTGATTTATCCTTGTGTATCGCTTGGATAAAAAACACCAACATTTTATAAATTGTTTATACTTCTGTATCACTTGAATAAGCCCCACCACTTACATCTCAGTTAAGACAGGCAAACAAGTCTGGTATTAACATTTTTGGCGTTCGTGACAAGACCTGCAATCCTCACTATCCTGCTTTCCACAACCACTAATCTACCATGGAATCAACTTCAAAAAAACTGCTCCGCCATCTAAAGGAAACGGCAGAACATATTGCAACCACCATTCGAAGTTTCACAAAGGACTCCGTCAGCCGAAAAACTGCAACCTATTACCAGGAACGACTATCTTGTCTAAAGACAGCTTAGACAGAGTTTTACACAACTGATAATGAATTAGGAGAGTTGAAAGACGTAGACACATCTGATGAATACTTTACATCCGACTACTATACTCGAATTGAAGCCATGACGACAAAATACATAGTGATAATGAAACGTGAACTCGATAATCCAGGTAAGGAATCCGGGAAAAAGGAACTTCCTAATCCCAAACCTGCAAATACAGGTCAAACGCAAGCCGGGGCAACTGGGGGCCACAATCCCAATTCCAAACCTGGAAACACAGATCAATCGCAAGCCGAAGCAACTGAGGGGCCACGATGGATTAATCAGCCGTTCACTTGAAAAAATGGCGGCGTTTACTCGACAGCTAGAACCCTTCAGTTGCAACCAGGTCAAGATCAATCTTACTATGAAGTCAAAAAGGCCAATATCTCGCAGCTATGGCTTCAATTGGAAAAACGTAATGATGAAGTACTGGACAAATATCCCGACCCGGACATCACTGGTTACGATTCAATCAGATATGTTCACCTCAAACAAGCTGCACAATCAGCAATCATACAGCTCACCACGGCCAAAAGAAGCCACAATCACTAAACCACAGAAACAACGGCCAAACTATCAACCTTACCTTTGCCTACGATCATCATTACAAAATTTGATGGTGACTACATGAAATGGACATCGTTCTGCAATTTATTTACAAGAATCGTACATGAGCAACAGATGTCAGACGCTCATAAAATATGGTTCTTAAAAACCAACGTTAGTGCAGAAAATTATCAGCTGGCGTGGCAATTGCTGCAAGATCGATACAACAACAAAAGGGTAATGGTAGCCACAGCAGTTCAGAGACTACTCACCAGCCACCCGGGGCATCAACATTAGGTGCTAGTAAGCAATTGCACGATACAACGAAGGAATCCTTGGCAGCTCTCTCCAACATGCGGATTCAAATATTATCGTGGGATTCACTGCTTATCCACATCCTAGTCAAAAAGTTAGATAAAACAGTGCATGCTCAATATGAGCAATCAATTTCTCACCCAAAGGAAATACAAACAATCAACAAATTTCTGACATTCCTTGAGAACTATTTTCACACTCTGGCAGCAATGGGACACAAGGATAAATCTTCGTTGTCCACTACCAACCTCGACACGAAAATTGGTTATGCATAGTTTGCAAGCGAGATTCTCACCTATTGTATTGATGCAAGAAATTCATCGATGTAATCTCAACAAACAGACTAAACATGATACAGAAACATAAATTATGTGTCAACTGCTTTAAAAGTACCCATAGTACCAAACAATGTACAATTTGAGGCCGTTGTCAGAAATGTGGAAAAAAGCACTATACCTTGGTACATCTGGAACCAGCCCCACAAGGTAATTCGTCATCAAGAAAAGTTACTCCTCCTAAAAAAGAAATTGAATCAGACAGAGAGGCACCTACACTTAACAACCCCACCACAACAACCATGAAATCTCTCGTTAGCACACTACAGGACAGCTTAAAGCAGGAGGGCAAGTTCCGTCGGCAGAAGAACTTTTGTCCTATTAAGAACAGCGTTGGTAAAGGTCAAGGCAAATGGACTAGAAACTGAATGTAAGGCAATTCTCGACTCAGGCTCATAAGTCAACCTCATAAAAGAGAGATTAGTCTTAACTCTAGGGATCCCAGCAAAAACCACCTCGATTTCTATCAATGGCATTGGAAAAACCACACCAAATTTCAACACCGTGTCAACATATCACTTCAATCCAGACTCAACAACTTTTCAACACGTCTGGAGGCATTTGTGTTGCCACAAATAATTTCTACTCAACCTGCTCATCAACTTACAATCGATAAGTGGGCGATTCCTAACAATATCACACTGGTGGGCCCAACTTTTAACTGACCAGAAAAAATTTACATTTTTTATGATTTTGCTGGATATTATCGGGAAAGGTATCTGGCAACAACTCTCATCAGCAATATGTGGTACTTTAACTGAAGAGGATAAAATGAATACGGCTATCGGAGACTACTCACCAGCCACCCGGGGCATCAACATTAGGTGCTAGTAAGCAATTGCACGATACAACGAAGGAATCCTTGGCAGCTCTCTCCAACATGCGGATTCAAATATTATCGTGGGATTCACTGCTAATCCACATCCTAGTCAAAAAGTTAGATAAAACAGTGCATGCTCAATATGAGCAATCAATTTCTCACCCAAAGGAAATACAAACAATCAACAAATTTCTGACATTCCTTGAGAACTATTTTCACACTCTGGCAGCAATGGGACACAAGGATAAATCTTCGTTGTCCACTACCAACCTCGACACGAAAATTGGTTATGCATAGTTTGCAAGCGAGATTCTCACCTATTGTATTGATGCAAGAAATTCATCGATGTAATCTCAACAAACAGACTAAACATGATACAGAAACATAAATTATGTGTCAACTGCTTTAAAAGTACCCATAGTACCAAACAATGTACAATTTGAGGCCGTTGTCAGAAATGTGGAAAAAAGCACTATACCTTGGTACATCTGGAACCAGCCCCACAAGGTAATTCGTCATCAAGAAAAGTTACTCCTCCTAAAAAAGAAATTGAATCAGACAGAGAGGCACCTACACTTAACAACCCCACCACAACAACCATGAAATCTCTCGTTAGCACACTACAGGACAGCTTAAAGCAGGAGGGCAAGTTCCGTCGGCAGAAGAACTTTTGTCCTATTAAGAACAGCGTTGGTAAAGGTCAAGGCAAATGGACTAGAAACTGAATGTAAGGCAATTCTCGACTCAGGCTCATAAGTCAACCTCATAAAAGAGAGATTAGTCTTAACTCTAGGGATCCCAGCAAAAACCACCTCGATTTCTATCAATGGCATTGGAAAAACCACACCAAATTTCAACACCGTGTCAACATATCACTTCAATCCAGACTCAACAACTTTTCAACACGTCTGGAGGCATTTGTGTTGCCACAAATAATTTCTACTCAACCTGCTCATCAACTTACAATCGATAAGTGGGTGATTCCTAACAATATCACACTGGTGGGCCCAACTTTTAACTGACCAGAAAAAATTTACATTTTTTATGATTTTGCTGGATATTATCGGGAAAGGTATCTGGCAACAACTTTCATCAGCAATATGTGGTACTTTAACTGAAGAGGATAAAATGAATACGGCTATCGAACGATTCTGGAAACTGTATGAGATAGAGAGCACTTGGCAACAAGTATCCCCCTTTGACGCCCAATGTGAGGCACATTTCAATCAACTCACTATTCGTAACAAAGAAGGACGGTTCAAAGTACGAGTACCACTCTGTACTAAAACATCTTCTTTAGGCGCCTCACATAATATTGCCTTTAACCGCTTCCTCAGCTTAGAACGTCTATTATCAAAAGATGCTTCCCTGAAAAATCAATATATGCAGTTTATGAAGGATTACAAAACAATGGGACACATGTCGAAAATCAACATAGATGAAGTAGAAAGGTCTAAATACTATATTACTCACCACTGTAGTTTACGACCTGATAGTAGCACAACTAAAATTCGGGTGGTATTTGATGCATCAGAAAAAACCTCGTCAGGAAAATCTTTGAATGACATTTTGCACATCGGGCCACCACTACAAAATTAGCTGCTTACGGTGCTTCTGCGATTTCGGGTTACACGTTTCGTGTTCACAACAGACATGGAAAAAATGTACCGACAAATATTGGTCCATCCAAAAGACCAACAGTACCAGATAATTCTATGGAGAAGTAATGTTTCTGAACCCATCAGTTACTTCAAGTTGAATACAGAGACATATGGAACCAGACCTGCACCATACTTGACATGCCTAAAGGAAATAAGCCATGATAACAACATGCAGTTTCCGTTAGCAGCCAATTTCTTGGAAAAAAAAACTTTTATCTGGATGATGGTTTGGGGGGAGCCGATAGCTCGAACATAGCACTAGAAACTCAGCGGCAACTATAACACGTCATGTCAAAGTACGGAATTCATTTACGAAAATGGTGCGCAAAGCATATCCAATTGCTACGCAATATCCCCAATGATGATCATGAAATTAGTCTTGATTTTTCCACAGACAAAACCGACTATACATAAAAGTTGACTACCCAAGGAAGATCTACTGAAAATTAGGGTCAACATACGATCAATCCAGGAATTATGGAATTTGAATCTTTCATGGGATGAGGCAGTGTATTCAGTGCCTTCAGTGTCTTTGACTCACGCTGGCGAAGCTTTCGAAGTAATCTGAGTGAACTCAAAATCTTTCAAGCTAATCGACATATATATAAAGGATCGATTCCACGCAATACGCAACTTCATGTTTGTACAGATGCCTCAGAAAAGGCTTATGGTGCCGCAATATATATCAGAGCATTCTTGCCAAATAAAACAGTTATTGTATACTTGCTTTGTGCGAAGTCCCGTATAGCCCCTCTCAAGCAACAAACGCTGCCCAGGCTAGAATTATGTGCTGCCCAGTTGGGTGCTAACTTAGCTACAAAAGTTAAACACGATCTGGTTATGAATACAATGCCAACATTCTACTTGTCTGATTCAAAAATAGTATTAGCATGGATAAATTTACGATCATCTTCGTTGCATACATTTGTAGCAAATCGAATAGCTTCAATTCAAGAAAGCCCGACACCTGATCAATGGCGTCATGTGAGTTCCCAGGACAACCCAGAAGACATAATATCTAGAGGATTGGATGCAGAGCAGTTGCAGCATACACCCATGTATGGGCCATTCTTTCTTCATGGTGATGAAACACATTGGCCTCCGATATTCTCCCCAAATCCTGACATACCTTTACCTGAACAGAAGAAAATTTTCTATAATATGCTGGTTTCATTACCGACTTTTTTGCATTGTATCTGTTTAACTCAGTAAATGAATAAATATAAACTAAGTTGTTTAACCTGTTTGGATTATTTTCAAGGCGATTCACCAGGATGATTTATTGATGCAACTTAAGCACTTGAAACTTGGTTGCGTGGAGATGGTTAAATCACTTTTTGTAAAAACAAGTTTGTTTTCTTT
Source organism: Tachina fera (assembly GCA_905220375.1). Classification (NCBI taxonomy): domain Eukaryota; kingdom Metazoa; phylum Arthropoda; class Insecta; order Diptera; family Tachinidae; genus Tachina; species Tachina fera. The sequence continues at coordinate 110,614,339 of LR999963.1, forward strand.
TCAAAATGTAACTGAACAAATGTTTTATTTAACGTTCTTTCTTATATACTAACTTATTGATATGTCATTAAAATTTTCTACTATTAATTGTGTTGTTTAATTAAATTGAGGTCATCAAATTTTACTTTATTAAGTGTATTGCATAAGTACAAGTTCATTGTACAAAAAATAACCATTCATGCATGATTGCAAGTTTGCAATTATTTATGACTCAATTTTGATATTCTTATGCAGCGTAATTATAAACAGTGTCTTATTTCTTTTTGTTTAATTGTGAGGTGCAATGAACTACAGGAGAAGTGTAGTTTAAAACATAGATGAGTATTGTTTTTGTTTGTGAAAGTATGAACAACTAACTATAATTATGTCATTAATAAAGTGCTTACTACTTGGTTTTATAGTTAAAAATAAAAATAAACTATTGGTTACTTTTAACAATAAAGGCAATGACCTTATAGCTATGCAAAACTAATTAAAAATATAAAATAAATATACAATAAAAATATTAAAATTATTATTATGTTTTCAAATATGTACGCTGAACTTTTGTCGTGGAACTGGAGAAGGTGATGTTGCTGGTTGTGGGTTACACCCAGATGATTGTGATCTTTCTGTGATTTGAGCGATGTTAGATTTCTTGCGTTTTACAGCTCTGACTATGATCCATATGATCGCCACCGCGCTGATAATTAGTGCTACATATGAAACAGTTCTCTTATGGTTTGATGTATGAGGAATTTGGAATTGTGAGCTGTTCATAGCCTGTAATTTCTGTTGTAAGGATGTTAATTTGATGAGCTGTACTGCTATTTCATCTGGCACAAATGACTGGTTGGTTTTGTTGACATGGTTTATTTGTAGCAGGGGTTGATATGCTAGTTCTAATATGTTGCCAAGGATTGTGTAAGATGAGACAGTTTTAGTTACGATTGATTACTGGCCGGACATTTTGATGAAATCGGTTTAAGGATGCACTCAGGATTAATAGTTAAGAAGCCGGACCCTAGTAGACTTATTGGTATAATTTCTTTTCCACAAACCACTGTGGCATACGTAGAGGCTTGAGATGAATATATTCATTTGTTTTTATGAGTTAGGGGTGTCCAAGTTACATTAGTTGGAAGCTTCCGCAACATGCACTGTGGTACGATGATATTGTTAAATAAGTTGATTTCACAAAAGCTCATTTCTGCACCAAAGTTATATTGGAGTTGCGCATCGTAGCATATAAATACCTCTTTGCCAATTACATCACAGCCTTTCGGTTGTGTTGATGATAATGGAAAGTAATGCCGTTGAAATTACTTTATTGCTATTGTCGGACTGGATGTGTCTATGACCAGCATAGTGTTGTTTATGGGGGCCGGAACGGGAGTTAGGTTGTACAGCTTAAACTTTTCATGGTCTATTAATTGTAGAGTTATGCTGAACACTACAGGTTCCTGAGCAAGACCGCCTTTTATTTTCATAAATTTGTAAAACTCGAGCAAGTCATCTTCAGGAACCGGTAACTCCAATGACTGTGGCATATGTGCCCAAATTTTTTGTATTTCAATTTCCAGTTGAATTGGAGTCAACAGCAATGGATTAATTTTCCCATTATGAGTGTCGGTCAGTGCGTTCAGAATGCAAGTTTGCATTCGTTGCAGATAGTTTGCAATGAATGAGAGTTTTGTTACACCCATACTGAACATGTGTGCAAGCTTAAGTTGTGTTATTTCTTCTGCTAATGTCTCTTCAGTTTTCGCGATTTCATTTAGTGTTAACAGAAGATGATTAAATTTAATCTTATTGTCTGTTAGACTTTTTTTGACAATGTTCATGGCTGAATTAATAACGGAGGTGTAGTCTTCTATGAGGCGAAGCATATATGAATCGTTTTCTTGTAGTTTAGTTATTGTTGTTGACATTTTTTCTGCATATTCCGAGTATAGTATCCCAAACAATGAATAGGCAACATTTCCCACGAAGTCGACAGCACCTCGTTTTTTACGTGGTTTGTATAGTAATTTATTATCAAGTCTCAAATCCACTTCAACATGTCGAAGATGTTCTATTGTACTATAACACGATATATTGTCGACTCAAGGAGCTCGTTCTATTTCCTAAAAATGCTGTGTCAGCCCAGTAAGCAGATAAGTCATAGTAAACGACCATATTCAACTGACTTGTAGATATGTATGTTGAGCCTACTGCTTTGAAATGAATACCCAACTTGGAACCGAAGCGCTCATTATCAATTGGTGCTACCAAAATAATTTGGAGTGTGGGCATTAGTGTCAACACTGTGATGCTTAAATTATTAGCGAGTAATTTTAGACGTTTGCTCTTCGGCTCAGTGATTTCATCCTTTCTGTCAATTTCATTGATTTCATCATCCGGTTTGTTGTCGTTTTCTGTTTCTTTTAGACTGGCCTTAGGGAGTGGTGCCAGGTAATGGACCGCTCTTTTAAGGATTCCTGAAGCGGTTTTGACGTCTACCACTCTAACTATGTTATCCTCCCCCTTATAGATTTTAATCACATGTCCTAAAGGCCAATTCATTACGGGGCAGTTATCTTCCTTAAGAATCACGATGGTTCCGGGTTTTAGAGATTTTTATTGCTCCTTCCATTTATTGCGATATTGCAATTCGTTCAGATAGTCCCGTGACTACTTTCTCCAGAAGTTGTGTTTGTTTCCATCGAGTTGCCCAGTTGGTTTTCGTTAAAGTGGCCTGTGCATCTACTTGTGCCGTTAGTGGTTCCCCAATCAGGAAATGTTCTGGAGTCATTGGGGTCGTTTGACTTGGTAGAAATAGGTCTGGAGTTTAAAATCGCTTCTATTTCCATAACCAGTGTTTCTAGTTCTTCGTAAGTTAAGGAAGCACTAGCTAAGCTCCTGGTTAAAAGGTGTTTTGCAGATTTTACTGCCACCTCCCAAAGGCCTCTAAAATGAGATGCTCGAGGTAGTATGAACCTGAATTGTATATTCTTTTTGCTGCATGCATTTTCAATTGCTTCTTTTGCCTTGCTTGTATAAATTGCGGTTATTAGTTCAGACAATTTATTTTATGCCCCTACAAAGTTCGCTGCATTAATGCTATATAGGTTTTGGCAATGTCCTCGTCGGCTAAAAAACCATTTAATGGCTCCTATAAATGCGTCGTTGGTTAGATCGCCTACCAGCTCTAAGTGTACTGCCTTCGTAGAGAAGCAACAAAATATTGCAATATACGCATTGTATGGCCATTTTCCTTTCACCTTGTAGTGAACTGTCATTGGACTACAGTAGTCTACTCCAGAATTAATGAATGGCCTAGCTGGTGTTAGCCGTGTGGAGGGCAGGTTGCCCACAATTTTGTGAAATAGGGCGGGTTTGACTTTACTCCATACTGTGCAGCGATGAATCATCGCTCTTGCCATGATCTTACCCTTTATTGGCCAAAATCATTGTCTTACTATTCCTAAGAGAGTTTGAGCACCACAATGCTTGTTGTCTTTATGTATCATTTCAAATATCAGCTTGGCGATTGGATCATTGTAAGGAAGAAGCAGCTGATGTTTGGAATCGTATTCCAATGATGAGGCTTCTAGTCGACCTCCTACACGTATCAAACCTTCAGCGTCCAAAAATGGTGAAAGGTTCTACCAATTGCTAGTTCCTCGCAATACTTTGTATTTAGCAAGCTGTTGAATTTCTTCTTTGAAATCTGATGCCTGTATTTGCCTGATGATTAACATTAGTGCATTTTGTAGTTCCTTTGTCGATAGGTATTTTTGATGTTGTTTAGAGCCATTCCGTTTTGTATTGTTTACAAATCGTGAAATGTATCCAACAATGTGTTGAAGACGCCAGAATTAATTCTTATGATTTATTTTATAGATGAAATCAGGTTCTGTTGAAGTCATCACTAATGCTTGGTTGGGTGGGCAAGGTTCAGCCTGAGTTAAGGTGGCCAAGCTGTTTCTTGACGGGTAAAGTATGGGACCATAGAACCATAAAGAGCAATCTTTTAGGTGCCGGGGTGCAATTTCTCTAGATAATATGTCTGCGGGATTACATTTTGTGCGTACATGCCGCCATTGTTCTGCTCTGGTGTTTTTGAGGATGGTTGAAATTCTATTGGCAACAAAGGTGTTGAGAAATGCTGATGAGTTTATCCAAGACAGCACAATTTCCGAATCAGTCTACAACCAAACTTGGCTTGTAAACTTAAGATCAGCTATTATTCTTGTAGCTTGTTGTGCTCCAAGTACAGCTGCGCATAGCTATAATGGTGGAATGGATTGAGCTTTGATTGGAGCTACTCGGGACTTCGTACAAAGGATTTGTGACATGACTGTTCCATGTTTCATGGTAGATCAAAGATAAGCCACTGCACCGTAAGCCTTTTCTGATGTATCTGTAAAGATGTGCAATTGTACAGATTCTGTGATTCCTCCTTTGAAAATGTGTCTTGATATTTTTAGCGTTTTTAGTTCATTGAGGTCTGCACGGAAAGTAATGCACTTGGTATGCATGGACTCGGGTGGAGTTTGGTCCCAATCGAGTTTTAGCTTCCACAACTCTTGTATAAATATTTTTGCAGTGACACTGATAGGAGACAGAAGACCCAATGGATCAAAAATTCTCGTGAGATCCGATGTCACAGTGCGTTTAGTTACTCTCTTATAATCAGTAATATTCACCTTTATGCTTAGTTGATCTTTCGGCAGCCGCGTGAGTCCTAGTGTACTGATGGAATCTGATTTGAGGCTCTCGAAGTCCAAATTCAGTTTCAGATCATCTTTTGGAAAATGTTTGAGTAACTGGGGGTGATTGGCACACCATTTTTGCAAATTAAAGCCACTTTGCTTCATTATCTGCTGAAGTTGTTCTTACACCTGAATTGCGGTATATAAGTTGTCGCTTCCGCCTATTCCATTATCCACGTAGACGTTTTCTTTTAGAAATTATAATGCCAGCGGATACTGTCTGGCACTTTCCTTTGCCAACTCTTGCAGGCATTTGGATGCTCTAAAGGGAGCTGATCTTGTTTAATATGTTACAGTATTCAGTTGATAGTATGAGAGTGGTTGTGAAGCATCTGTCCGCCAAATTATCATTTAAAAACGGCGGTCTTCAGGAGAGACCAAAACTTGCCTATATATCTTTTCAATATTTGTGGAGAATACGAACTTGGGAAGTCGAAATCTTAATAAAATTGAAAATAAATCGCTTTGTACTATTGGTCCTGTATACATCAAATCATTTCAAGAGGGCCCTGATGTTGTTTTGGCTGAAGCATCGAATACTACCCTAAATTTGGTTGTTGAGCTGTCCGGTTTTCGAATGCAATGATGTGGGATGAAATAGTTTGGTGAACGAATAGAAGTTGGTGATATCCTCGTCATGTTTTTTTATGGATGTTTTTTTATTTATTGTATCTTTATATATGAACTAACAATAAGTATTCAAATTTTAAATCTAACATATAATTAATAGGCCCGACCAATGCCAGACATAACTAAGTGATAGTTGTAAATAATACATAAGTAGTAATAAGCAAAAAAAATGCTCAAGCAAACTCCATTCGGAGTGTTTAGTATTAGAGCCCTTGTATTTCTCTTTTTTAAGCGGATGTGCCCAGTAAAGCTCAAAATATTACGAGCAAGCGGATTAGGATGTGACTCTAGTTTTTTTTTTAGATATTTGCCTGCGTATTTTGCAATTTCTTCTGTCACTAGTGGCAGATTTAAATCACGATGTATATTTGAATTCTTAATGTACCAGGGAGCAGATGTTATTAACCTTAAAATGTTGTTTTGTCTTCGTTGAATTCTCTCTACATTGAAAGCAGAAGCAGTGCCCCATAACTGGATACCGTAACACCATTTTGTCTTGAAAAGCGACTTGTATATTAAAAGTTTGCAGACTAGGCTGAGTGTTGAATTTCTGCCAATCAGCCAATGTACCTGAGTTAATTTTAGTTTCATTTGAGTTAACTTATAGTCAATGTGATGTTTCCATGTAAGCCGTCGGTAGAGGTGTATACCAAGATATTTCACATGTGAATGTTGAGGAACAACTTGATTATTAATCCGAATGGGGGAACAAGTATCTCTTCGTAAGGTAAATGTTATATGGACACACTTTTGTTCATTTACCTTAATTCTCTATAAGTTTAAGCATAGTTCCATCTGGCTAATGTGTTCCGGGAGTTTTGGGGATGCCTCATCAGGGTTTTCTTGCATACTAAGGCAAGCGGTATCGTCGGCAAATGTAAAAGTGTGGATACTACAGCTCACAGGCATATCACAAGTATAAATCAAATATAAAAATAGCCCCAGTATACTCCCCTGTGGCACACCGGATGAAATAGTTTCAGGCATACTCATAAAGTGTCCTTCCACAATTGTAAATTTTCGTGCAAGAATGTAACTTTCCAAAAGATTTAGAATGTTTATTGGTAAGTATGTCTTCAATTTCAAAATCAAGCCTTCATGCCACACTTTATCAAATGCCTGAGATACATAAATAAACAGGGCAGAACAATACTTCTTTTCCTCTAATGTTTTTCTGATAGATTGAACCAATCTATGCGTTTGCTCAATAGTGCTATGATGGCTTCTAAAGCCAAATTGATGGTCCAGGATGCACCCACTATCAGTTAAAATCGAAGACAATTTTGTCATGAGTAGCTTTTCAAAAAGCTTTGACATTGTTGACAGTAAACTTATTGGCCTATATGACTCAGCCTTGGTAAGATCTTTACCTGGCTTTGGAATCATTTTAACCTTGGCAAAGCTTCCAGCAGTCTAGATAATACTCCAGTCGTAAAATGGCATTAAAAATTAATAACAGTATTCCAATTGCAGTACGAAGTAACTTAATCAGCATCTGGTTACTAATTCCATCCACACAGGTAGCTAGGGATGAAACGATACCACTAAGGTATCGATATTCTTGCTTGATACGGCATCGGTTCAGAAGTATCGATACGTTTACGATACGTATGATGTTTCCATGTAAGCCTTCGATCAAGGTGTATACCAAGGTATTTTACTTGGGAATGTTGAGGAATATTTTGATTATTGATTCGAATTGAGGAACAAGTATCTCTTCTTAGGGTAAATGGACACACGTTTGTTCATTTACCTTAATTCTCCATAAGTTCAACCACATTTCCAATTGTGTAATATGTTCTTGTAAATATCGGGAAGCCTCGTGAGGGGTTTAATGCATACTAAGGCAGGCTGTATCATCGGCAAACGTGGATGTATGGATATTGCTGCTCACAGGCATATCACAAGTATAAATCAAATACAAAACTGGCCCCAGTATGCTCCCCTGTGGCACACTGGATGATATAGATTGGGGCAGACTCATGAATTCTCCTTCCACAACCGTGAACTTGCGGGTAGTAATGTAACTTTCTAATAAATTAACTAAATTTATTGGTAGATATGATTTTAATTTTAGAATTATACCGTCATGCCACACTTTATCAAATGCCTGAGAAACGTCAATAAACAGGGCAGAACAATACTTCTTTTCCTCAAATGTTTTTCTTATAAATTGAACTAATCTATGAGTTTGTTCAATGGTGCTATGCTGGCTTCTAAAACCAAATTGATGGTCCGGGATGCACCCATTATCAGTTAAAATTGAAGACAATTTTGTCATGAGTTGCTTTTCAAAAAGCTTTGACATTGTTGACAGTAAACTTATTGGCCTATATGAATCAGCCTTGGTAAGATCTTTACCTGGCTTTGGAATCATTTTAACCTTAGCAAGCTTTCAGCAGTCTGGATAATACTCCAATCGTAAAATGGCATTAAAAATGAATAACAGGATTCTAATTGCAGTACGAGGTAACTTAATCAGCATCTGGTTACTAATTCCATCCATACCGGGAGCTTTTTTCAGGTTGAGTTCGGCAATTAGTTTTTGTGGATCACACATCGTAAATTTTAAGGGTCGAGAGGGTAGAGCAACTACACTCGGCAAATCAGCAACACCGGTACATGTATTTGGTGTAAATACGGATTTTAAATGCTCAGCAAATATGTTACCTTTTTCAGTATCGCTTCTTGCCCAACCTCCGGTAGACATGCGCAGAGGTGGCTTAAACTCAACGGGTGTTTTAAGCTTTTTAGCAGCGCGCCACAAAGAGTAATTAGATGCTGGTGTGACATCAAGGCCTTCCAGATAATTTTTAAAAGATGCAGTTTTTTCAGATGCAAGCACCTCTTGGAGTCATTTAGTGCACTCTTTAAATCTGATTTTGTGTTGAGGTGATCTGTGCTGTTGCCATTCCCTTTTAGCTCTTCTTTTTTCACTTACGAGATGTTCAACGTCTGTAGAATAAATTTTATTGAAGAGCAACTACCTAATATGTTACCTTTTTCAGTATCGCTTGTTACGCGGCTATAATAAAAATTGATGATAATATTGAATTTTTTGTGTTGGTCAAACGTCGTGGCATGAATGAAATCTTCCTGCTAGCTCTTTGATAGATTTAGTTCTCAACCCGTGTACCAAATCACGTTAACGTATAACACACTCTAATCATGCTTATAAAATACCACAGAGTGTGCAAAATTCTATTGAAAAAAAAATCTTTCAGAAATCTTAATACGCTTATTCATATACACAAATACATACATATATGCATGTAGCTAAACAACAAACAAACAATAAACGATGGCAAGGTGATATGCCATATAGGGTACAATTTTCCCGCCCTTTCAAAAAAACAGCTTGACAGATACGTTACCCTTATTTTTAATTCTGTCGCTAAAAATATTTTTTTTATATCTTAACTTAAACATATCTATAATTTTAAATGCTCAGCAAATATGTTACCTTTTTTTAAGCTTTTTAGCAGCGCGCTACAAGGAGTAATTAGATACTGGTGTGACATCAAGGCCTTCCAGATAATTTTTAAGAGATGCAGTTTTTTCAGATGGAAGCAACTCTTGGAGTCGTTTAGTGCACTCTTTAAATCCGATTTTGTGTTTTTGTGATCTGTGCTGTTGCCATTCCCTTCTAGCTCTTCTTTTTTCACGTACGAGATGTTCAACGTCTGTAGAATAAATTTTATTGAACCCAGTATGCGGATGGGAGGTAGTGGCATGTTCAGAAGCTTGTTTAATATTCTCGTTAAGATTTGCAATGTTCGATTCAATATCATTGGGTGTTCTTAGCGTAATATTTTCTGTGCAAAGACTACTAAGATATTTTTTGAATCCCAGCCAATTAACACGATTTATCATCTTGACATATGGGTGAGGTAAAGCACTTCTCAGTGGGCTACAGATTGTAACGATCGTGGGAGAGTGATCGGACGAGAGATCTAGGGAAGCTTTAACGTGAATTAATTCCCTAGAAACACTTTTTATGACGCCGAAATCTATAACATCCGGAATTTTTCGTACGTCAGTAGGCCAGTAAGTAGGCTCCCCACTCGAAATAACATCCAAGCCCATTTTTGAAATTGTGTTGAACAACGCCCTACCTCTAGCCGTAATAAGACGCGAACCCCAGAACGTATGCTTAGCATTGTAGTCGCCAGCTGCTACGAAACAAGGTCCAAGAGATTTGTAGAATTTCTCATATTGGTCCTCAGTAATTGAAAATCTGGGATGGGAGTAAATTGAAGATATCACGAAATTTGTACAAAAATTTTCAATGCAGATATTTGTTGCTTGTAGATGTTCTTCACAAATGTTGTCAAGAATATAGTACTTGAGTCTTGACTTTATTAGAATTGCTGATCCACCGCATGCTCTCCCTCTAGGGTCCTTTGTATCATATAAAGTGTAGCCATTCATTTTAAAGAGACTTCTAGAAGTCAAATGAGTCTCAGAGACCAACATTATATCAATATTTTTTTCCGTAAAGAAGTGCTCAAGTTCATTTTTATGTTGGCGAATGCCGTTTGCGTTCCAGAAGCCTATTTTTAACGTGTTCATGGCTTGTTAATTAATGCTTGAAACAGAGTATTCTGCATTCTCAGCATTTCTTGCATCATGGTTGTCATATTTGTTGTAAAGTTGTTTATAGTTAGCACCAGATTCTCAATAGTAGCTTCAAGGCGACTAAAATTAAATCTTGAATTTGTATGCGTTGAATTATTTGCCGGTGAAAAATTTTGTGTGGGAATAGAAGTAACTGGTTGGCTCACTTGAGCAAAAGTGTCGGAGTACGCGTTTAATGGTTGAGCTGGAGCTAATTTAGGTTTTTGCATTATAGCCTGCTTGACGAAGGAGTACACGGGACATCCTCTGTAGTGAGCGGTGTGATTACTTCCACAATTACTGCATTTTTTCCCGCTTGATCTTTTGGTTTGGTACAACTTGCAGTACCGTGCAATTTACCGCAGATAACACACACTGTAGGTAGATTGCAGTAAGCTTTTGTATGACCATATTCTTGGCAATTATGACACTGCACGGGACCTCCACGCTTATGTGGCTCTTCAACTGTGATTTTTCTGTATAAAAGGTATTTAAGGCTATAAATAGGATGAGTCTCGTTTTTTTAACTGTGTATCATTCCTCTCCAGTTCAACACGAAATAGGGGTTGGGGTACCTTTTCTCTGTTCATTATGTTAGATACATTCTTTACCTTAAATCCCTGGAGGACGAGTGCATCTTTTATTTCTTCAGGGACAACATACGAATCTATGCCCTTCAATACGATCTGCAGGCCTTTAGCGCTCTAAAGCTGGTATGTGTAGAAGCTTGTTTTATTTGTTTCAAATTCAGAAACCATTTTACGGAAATCCTTTTCATCATAAATTTGAATTTTCGTTTCATCGATGTTGCCACGTTTTATTGGGACAATGTGGAATTTATTTTCACCAATGACCGAAATTAATTTTTTAATAAGGGCATTTGAATTTTTCTCTCTCAAGTAGATTGGTGGCGGCTTGGATGTTTTATTCGATACATCGGGTTTGTCGTTCTCATCTTGCAAAATTTTAAAACGGTTTTGGCGATTAGTTAAGGATGCGCTTTTATCCCTAGACATCTTTGGAGCGGATGACATTTTTGAAGATATCGAGCTTCGCCCACGCTTTACAACGGTTATATATCTGTCCATACCGACTTGCACCTTGGGTTTTGAAATACTGTTATCTGTAGTGATAACTTTGTTAAGTGACGAATACGAGCCTGATGGGGATGATATTACTGACTTATATGAAGAAGTACTAGGCAATTGTAATGTTAATGAATCACTACTATTTGGCATTGGACAAAGCGAAGTTGATCGCTGACGAAAAATTTGGCTTTACCATTAAAAAAAACACTTTCATTAGATTTATTATTTCTATTTTTTTCATTAAGAGCTCCATAACTCACAGAGAAATAGGCATTTCTGTCGTTAGAACTCACTTCATATTTTTTTGTATTTTAAACACTCGGTTTTTTTGTTATTTCCACTATGTAAAAATATTATCAAAGCAATAAAGTTAATTAATAAAGTCATTATGTACCTATTACGAATAATATGTACTACGAATATTTTTTTGTATAATTTTTTGTTTATTTGGTATGTAAGAAAAATTCCGCTAATTGACTGTTCCCTATGAAGGTACCACGAGAACTATGATTGCTCCCGAGGGAAAAATATTATGAGAAATTGTTCTGCTTAAATTATTTATCTTCTGATGAGCAATTAGCTGACATTCTCACGAAAGCTCTCCAAAATCCAGATATGAGTTGTTAAGACAATTAATTTATATTAAAGAGAAAAATAATTTATTATAAACAAATAGTGGAAGTATTGAAATAATTTGTTTTTATTGTGTTATTCCACTTGTTCGAAATTCACTTTATATTCGTTTCAGCAAATTGAAATACGATGAATCAAAACAATTCCGTTTTACAAGGAAGTTTCGTATATAAGGCAGAAATCTACATCAACTGACACCACACACAGTGGACCAAGACAGAAGAACGCTAATGATGAAGGTTTAGTGGCCTTCGAAAACGGCTGGCTGTTCCGTTCAACTATGTGTTGTCTGAATATTTACAACTAACTTTGATGTTATTTGTTCATTAATAATTATTACATGTAATTTGGCTTAAAAAGCGATACGAACTTTAGCCCGTTCAAACCATAAATATAGAAACAGATTAAGTTCAAAAATAATAATTGAATTAACTAAAAGACAAATTTTAATTTTTGATACAAAATTATTGGAACATAAGCACAACGTATCAAAAAAAAAGAGGCTAAATTTAAAATCAGCGGCGTCACATTCACGTGAAATAGTTTCCTTGAAAGAAAAATGGTGAACAAAATTAGAATATAATATAGTATATAGTATTGTCACAACAACAACGCAAACATTGGCGTTGACAATGTAAGGGAAAAGGTGATTATAAAAAAAGTTTTTTTTGATTGTAACATAATATTGTTTCTGATGATTGAGTTATGATATTAGTCCAATATTTAATGACGATTTTAATTCCATAGTTGAAATTTCTGTATCAGCTCTAGTTAAAAATATGACACGCAAACTTTTTTATAATAAAACGCTATAAATTAAATACCAATTACACAAAAATTCTCAGGACTGGTCCATACATAATTTTTTTGCGTAATAAGTGCACTAATAACTGTAAATGAAAAAATGTAATATTAAAAAACAATTTTTTGGATGGCTTTCGAAAAGAAAAATTTCAAGATTTTTTTAATGTAACATGAAATATCTCTGAATTTAGAGGGGCTAGAAAAGTAGTAAACTTATTTTTGTAATCAGCAAACAAAAATACAATTAGTAATATTTGGTCAAAAAAAATTAAAATCAAGAAATTTTAAAGGACTAAACTAAAAAAAACACACGATATACCTATCAATATGAATCTATATCAATGAAAGGGATTTTTGTGTAAATTAATAATCCACAAAAGTATTTTAAAGTTTGGACTACCATTCGTGATATATTAACGGAATAATTCAAAAAGAGGTGCTAGCTATGCAAATCCTAAATGACACTGTATCTTCAAAACTAGAGCTGATAGAGAGAAACTATTGATTTCATCGTAATTAGGAAATAAAAATACATAAGAATCGGCAATTTTTATTTAAACATCCAAATAAGTGTTGTGCAGTGTAATAAAACTAAAACAAAACTAACAACAAAAACATTAATCGATTCCCACAGGCATACATAATTTCTTTATTTCTAAAATACCATTCCATCTCCACCACTAAAAAAGAATATTACAAATAAAATTAAGGCAACGTTTTCTCTATGCACACTTTCTCTCTCACTTAAAAAATATTGCACTCTAAAACCATAAACCTGCTGCAATCACTCAAAATTAAAACAAAAACATACCTACAAAGCTTTCGTGCAAAAATAATGAACTACGAGTATGTACATCTACGGACCGACATCTAACCATTCTAATCTCACACTTATGCTCACACAACAAAACATCATCATCACATACATATACATGTACAAACCATTGACTACCCTCGACACTTCACACCATTGACAACAAAACAAAACATCATCATCACATACATATCTATGTGCAAACTATCGGTAACCCTCGTCACTTTACACGATTGACTTTAATTACCCAAATTTTCCCATAAATTACAAAATTTTGATTTTAATTACAAAAATTTTACAATTTTAATGGTGCTAGCGCATACATTTATATACTACTCGTACTACTTTAAATTAAAATGATTAATTTCTTAGCGAAAGTTTTAACATATGTACTTTTCTAAAAATCTGCTGACAGCACTGAGTGATATAATTTTTGAAAGCAAGATAATTATAAAAAACGCCAGACAAAATTTTTGTATGAAAAATAATTTTTTTTTATATATTTGTGATTTATTTGATCGAGCTAAAGTTCCTATCACTTTTTTTTGTTTCGAGCTGTTTTGACCAAAAATATATCTATTTTTAGAATAGCTATTTTGACACATAACCGCAATAAATGTACATAGGTATGCATGTCGAGCACTTTTTCGATTTTATCGTAAGCGACATGTTATCGAAATTGATTTTTCGATTGAAATTAGAATTTTATGCGCCCATCCAGAGTTTAGAATTTTCAAAATGCTAAAATTATTGATAAGTTTTAAGATACAGGCTGTACAATTTTGCCGTAAGCGAAAATTTACGTACAAAAACAAATTTGCGTATTTAAAAAAAGGCTTCTCCTGAAAAATTTAATTTTTGTCGCTTACGATAAAATCGAAAATAATACTCGATGTATACGAATTTCCTTTCACCTTATTTTTGCTAAACTTTTTGTTTCCATTATTTTATTGTTTATATTGAATTGTTTTATTATTTTAATTTAATGTTTTGTTTATATTGTTTTTATTGAATTGTTTGATAAACAAGTATTGCATTTTTAACACAAAATTTATGTCACATGCTTGTGAATACATATGTTTGTATATTAGTATGCGTATTTAAATCAAATTATGAATATTTTTAGCAAAAATAATTTTTAATCAGAAATAATTCATAGTTAGGCTCAAGATCAGTAATTTCAATTCTTATTGAGTGAAATATTTTTATTAATTAATGTGAGTTTCTAAAGAAGAGAAGAAAAATTAAACTTAGACTTTAAGCTGGGGGAAATACCGATACTTTTCTGTGCAGCCACGCACTTCATCAGCACCCTAGTCTATCTACTTGGGTAGAAATTCTTATTAACATCAGCTATTTAACTTAAATGTACAATGAAACGGAATGTGAGAAACGATTGTTGTGTATACAATTGATTTACCTTTGGTAAACACATTTATAAGTATCACTATTAATTTTCTGTTTTTTCCAATTTTTCATTTTTCTATTTAGGTTAGCACGAAATTATTTTACTCTACCTCAGTATGTTTAACTATTCTTACTTATCTTTTTACGATCATCACATTAATTGTTTTTACTTATTCGATGTACCATCGGTACATGCATGTAAGTATTTTTGTAGTGGTCTATGTTACTTGTTGTTGCATTCTACAGTTTTATTTTAGTTATTCCAGCCGTCTGAAACTGTGATAACCAAGTGAACAGTGATTGCCAAGTGAACATATTTTGTCACGTGCCCATGATGTATTAAGTGAGAAATTTTTAGATTCTTTAATTGAACTGTAGTGAATTCACTACAGTTCAATTAAAGAATCTAAAAATTTCTCAAATATTGTTTATGTGAAAAAAAAATCGCCAAAATGAAAAAAAATTCGTCAAAATTAAAAAAAATTGCCAAATTTAAAAAAAATCGCCAAAACGAAAAAAATCGCCAAAATTTAAAATAAACGCCAAAAAGCGAAAAAAAATCCTCAAAACGAAAAAAAGCGCCAAAACTAAAAAACGCCATAACCAAAAAAACAAATCACCCATATGAAAAAACGCCAAAATTAATAATAAATCGCCAAAATAAAAAAAAACGCCAAAATAATAAAAATTGCCAAAATTAAAAAAACTTCAAAAACCAAAAAAAAATCGCCAAAACGTGAAAAAGTGCCAAAACGCAGAAAGCGCCAATAAATTAAAAAAACCCCCAAAATAAAAAAAAACGCTTAAAACCGAAAAAACCCAAAAACGAAAAAAATGCCAAAACTATGGTTTATATTGTTCGTATTGAATACATATCTCGTGCCCATACGGAACCCTTCGTGAGCGGGTCAAAGTCGCACTTCACTGAATTTATTTAATAATGAATTCGCAGACAGCAATTGTATCTGTATCAATGCAACTCATGAATGTGTTGTATAGGGTATGATTGATGGTGATGAGGACCTTTTTTAAGTGAAAAATCATTACATCTGCATGCGATACAAGCAAGCCTACGTTAACAAGAATTACTTCAAGGGGTCAACCAGTAAACCTCATGTTGGAACACCTGAAGTAAAATTCTCCCAAACATAGATATTCCAATGTTTCTGACACTTTATGCAAATACTTATGGTGAATTGCTTGCTGGTGGAGATAACTGAGTTCTTTGCGATTGATTTTCTAGAATAGTTGATTATTAGACATGTATTTCCTTGTATATGAACTAATTTTTACATACATACATATATTTATCTATATGTATACTTTTAAAAATTATATATGTTAATGTTCTCTATTTGAAGTAGTAAAATTAGTGACACATTAAAAGGAAAAATAAATAAAAATAAAGAGTGACTGACTAACTTATACTTACAGTTTGCTAACAAACACACTACACGCAATTAAATTAAAGATATCAAAAATATGAATACAATAAGCTGAACTTTAATAAAATGAGAAAAAATCGTATCTTCTAGAACATCAAATAAAAGCTAAGGACGATCAGCTGTCATAAAATAAATATATATCGTTTTATCTATAATTAATTAATTTGTGTAGTATACGCGGTTCCTCTATACTACAGAAACCGTCAAGAGAGTAGATTTAAATTCTTAGAAAACGACTTTGTTTTCTGTTGATCGCATTTCAAGAAGAAAATTAGTTTGTTTATTATGATTTAACTAATTTAAAAGTACATTCATATCTATACTTCTTAACATAAAAATCAAAAACAAATGTTATTCAATTCTATATTATATGTTACTAAAATTCCAAAAAAAGCTGTTACATATATGTATGAAAGAATCTCCAGCGCTCCTAACTGCATCAGAGTTTAAAAAAAAGCTCCTTTTATTCAACAGGGGACCAATTGAATAAAATTTTAATTTGAAACAGTAAGCAAAGACATTAGCTCACTGCATTCTTATTTATAATCGTATAATAGAATCCCAGTAAAAAAAGAGACTCCAAAAAATCACGAAAATGTAGAGTTTACGATGCGGAAGTAGTGCAAATTTCGATCCGATCTAATGATTTTTACATAGGGTTGTCATTGCAAGAAGTTCTCTTTTTCGATGCCTGGTCACTGAATTGGAAGCGATATTAAGAAAAATTCCCTTTTTTGTGTTCAAGGAAAAAGGGTAAATAGTTGCCTTTTTTAACAATTCGTTTCTTTTTATACGAATTTAAGCCCGAAACAGTGTTTTCATGTAAATTTAAGCAAATAACTCTTAAGTTTTAGACTAAAAATAATTCATAAATTTCTTTAAAAAAATAAATTTTTTTAAATTCTGGTGAGTATTTTCTAGGACTATGGAGGAGTTACAAGGTTTTGTCTGACTAAAATAAGCTTCTACATGGTTTTTTGCTCACTCTCGGCAAATTAAAAATATCGATTTTTTGGAAGCAATGAAAATGTACTTCCGCTAGAATGACTTCCATTTTTTTCACTGGGATATATAACCACCGAAGGACAAATTTTTAAAGTCTTATAAATTAAGCAATATGGAAAATAAACATAAATTTTCTAGAGGACTAAGGTTTCAATAGTAATTCAAATGATTTCATTGGAAAAAAAAAGTAGTGTTTATTTTCATCAATTATGAAAATAACAATTTTATTATAATACTCCCCTTTGGTTTTAAAGGTTTATCAAAAAAATAAAAAAAGTTAAACCAAGAAAACTGGCTAACAAAAAAAAACTGTCATCACCAAAGCAGGAGGTGCTGAATCAGTTTCATTTAAAAATGTTTATAAATTTTTAAAAGGTTTTGCAATGTACACCCTCGAAAAATTTCTAACGATGACTATATAGGCTGCATCAACTTTAAGCAAATTTAAATTAAATATAGGAAATATTTCTATTATAGTTACTATTACTTTAGAGTGTGTACCTTCAGGAATTCAGCTTTACTTAAAAGAGAAAATCCTCACAAGCTTTTAAGTAAATGCAAATGAAAATTAAAACAACGTTTTTTTAATTTCAAATAAAAAAAAACTGAAGATATTTCACATCTACACATACCAACATCAGCAACAACAACAACAACAATAATAGGTCTGTCTGCGTACACATATTTTGCATTATTTTGTGCAAAATGTTGCAAAATCTTACAAAATGTTGTCTGCGTACTCCAAATCTCTTGCAGCGAGAGAGCCAAAAAGAGAAATTTTTGACAGTTGGAAGTTAGAGAACTTTCAAAATGTTACTGGAGAAATTTCTTCTTGCAAGATTTTGCAACTAGTTTGAATAGCTGTTTTTATTACTTTTTGAATGAAATAATTTTTGTGAAATGAAAATAGAAATTGAAATTTAACAATGGCAGAGGTAAATAGTTACAATTGTGTTGATTTTTAACGTTTATAATGAATTATAATAAACTAAGCACTTTATTGCATGCTAGAAACGTCCAAGTATACAGTGAGACCGTGGCGTAAAAGCAGAACCAATGATTCCAATAATGCTATTTTGCTGGCCAACTCATTGATTGTGTCGATCGTATGAAATGTATTGGTGTTTTACTAGACAATATTCTTCGTTTCCGATACCATATTAATGGACTATTTTCTAAAATAAACTTAACCTTACGAAGATTTTATGCAATGAATTTATACCTGCCCTTACATATTAGAAAGAGCATATCTCACTCCTTATTGATGTATAATTTATTATATTGTATTGAGGTATACTCTGGCTGTAGCGCTGAAAATTTAAATAGGTGTGCCTTAGGCTGAGTTTACATTTGGCATTTCTTGTGTCATTTTCCAAAAAAAACGTAACCAACTAACTACTAATGAAAAACTTTTTGATTCAGACATATATTTATTGATTTAAATAGTAATAAAATTGTCTATTAATTATGTACTAAACTTTTTAACTTAATAATTACATGTCTGAATCAAACAGTTTTTCATTAGTAATTAGTTGGTTACGCTTTTTTTACGCTTGTGTGGCATTTGGCTTTATATACCAACTACGTATTATCGATCATTATTCTATGCATGTTATTGATTTTTTGGGCTGTAGTTTTAAAAACTTAATACAGATTAGATCACTACTTTTTTTAAATGGAATTTACTGCCATGATCCTTGAGAGCATTCCATCTTACTCGTAATTCATTCAAAGGTAAGCTTGTTGAACATTTCTCACAATTGAACTGATCTAGATTCCGAATACATATAGTTAACTTCATGCGCAATATATCTTCCAATTTATAAGTAATATTCTCATCTAATAATTTTATAACTACATGTTATTATTTTTTTTCATAAATATTGTGTCTAGTTTATTTGTTGCCCACATGTTTAATTATTATGCTAATCTTGTAGTACATCAAATATATATGGCCCTATGGGATCGGTTGGTTATTGTTATAAATAAATAAAATAAAAATAAAATTCTTTTGCTTTGTTATTTCAATAGTTTACACACCGATCAGCTGTTTTCTTGCAACATTTTACTGGATACTGTCTGCGTTCTTTTTAAGATATTTTCAGTCGACAGAGTAAAATTGGTCTTACTCTCCCAAAAAAGTTGACGGAGTATTTGCTACTGGAAAAGTACGCAGACAGACCTAATAACAACAAGAACAAAAGACATGAAATGACGAAAAAATATGTATTCAAAGATTGAGATAAACACTTATTTGTATGTACATACAAACATGCAAACATAAAATCAATTTGTAGATATGTATGTATACATATCAAATTTCTTATCAATGCTCAAGTATTTATTATATCTTAACAATCACAATTATATATCTACATCATGTAAATATATTAAGCATAAATTTGCATGATCTACACTCAAGAAAATTATACTGCTTAAAAATAAGAATGCGTCACATTAATTCAATAATTTTCTATATAATAGAAAATGTATGTTGAGATACCTAAAACCTAATAAATAAATACTGTTAACTAATATTTTTCCATATTGATGTAAGAAATTTCAATATGACTAAACCTTCGCTAATGTTTCTTATTAATTCAACATGGTGTTTACTGATTTAAAGTTGGTATTTTTTTTGTGTGTAAAAAAGTCGTCCAGCCAAAGAAGGTGGATGTAGTTAAATAAACAAAATCTGTAATATAAACAAATTTCTCAAACTTTAACGCGAGACAAATTTAAGCATGACAAAATGTAAAGCAATCGTAAGTATAAAACCATACAAGGATTAGGGAAGTTCAGATACATGATAGTATTTTATAGTACCAAATGTGGATATTGAAAACAATTTATTTCTATCTACATATAAATACAAGCACGAGAAACTCATATACACACGCACACATACACACACATAACAGAATTCATCTTAGAAAAATCCAAGAAAATTTTAACAACACTCCACCCGCACAAATCGAGACCAATCTGAAATCCCCACAGATATACATTCACAAATTCCTGTGGTCATACATACATACATATACAATATATAAAATTAATCTCAACAGAACACTCTCACCTACCTGAATTATGGATAGTCTTAAACTCCCACAGATATATTTACATATAGATTCCCACGGCTACATATAACAAGAACATATCGCCTCCAATAAATCACAATCATCTTAAATTCTCACAGCCATACATACATACACACAATCAGTCTACCTCAACAAAATCCTCACCCACCTCAAATCACGACCAGCCTTAAACTCCTACAGACAGACACACCTACAAATCCCTATAGCTACATATTATGTCAACAACGCTACCCACCCAAATCACGAACAGACTTAAACTCACACATACATACAAACATACAGATACCCCCGGTTACATATTAGTAGAATACCTCGCCGCTCATAAATCGCGATCAGCCTTAAGCTTCTACAGAAATATATATATTCCAATTACTAGAGAAATACACACTCATACACCAACACATACACACACACATACAGACGATCCATCTACCTCCACAACACCCCCACGCACCGCTTATCATAGCCTCGATGAAATTTCTGCAGGCAGATACATCCACAAACTCCTACGGTTACATATTACAACACCTACAAACACCCATCCACCCAAACCACAGTCTACCAACACCTATATTAGCATTAGAAAAAATAACTTTAACGCTTTCCCGTCGGCATAAGGACAAATCATTTCCATGATTTTCCTTCGGTATTAGAAAAAATAACTTTCACGTTTTCCCGTCGGCATATACACACATAAAAACCTCGAAACTATGAGTCACCTTAAAACATTCACACAAAATATTCCACACAAAAATTCCCGCGGTCAGGCTGACAGTCAGTAAGACAAACAAACAGACAGACATACTCTTCATGTAAAAAAAAACTCCTAATGTAAACAAAGAAACACAAATTTCCAAGAATTTAACAATTTCAGCCACAATTTAACAATTTCAGCTACAATTTTGCAAGTTTAATTGGGGCAGAACCACCATTTCACTACTACTGGTTTCCAAGATATTAGCAAACAAAAAGTGACACGATCATTACCAAACAAGGAAGTGGTGTTGATTCGCACTTATGAAAATGCAAAGCTCTACAAAATGAATCACGCTTTTTCAAAAATGCGAAACTTTAATTGATCTGTACTAAGTTGGCTTCGCGTTAGTGCTTGTTCCGTTTAAATTATTTTATTAGTGTCTTTTATACGAACAATAGTTGATACGTAACGTAACATGACATATTTTTCCATAGTAATGTATATGAGTAAAATAAAAAAATGTATGTATTTATTTATTTAAACAAATAACAATGCAGTTATGGATATTATGTGCATACATATATATCGTCCTATAAAATGATAAAGGGCCTACCATCATTTTTAAAAAATGTTCAGCAAGTGATACATATTAAAATTAATTGAACTAGAGTGAATTAAAATTAGGAATAATATCTTAATCTTAAAGTTCAGTATTTTCAATTCTTATAATATGAAAGAAGAGAAGAAAAATTAAAATTAACGGCCTGGCCTACGATGTCGTCAAGAAATTATATATTGCTTAGTTATATTGAAAACAAAAACAAAATAAGAAAATTTGTTTTTGTTTTCAATATAACTAAGCGACAGATAATTTCTTGTCGACATCGTGGGCCAGGCCGTAAATTCGTCTATGTTCTGGTTGCCACATCGTTTTCACATTTTTATTGTACGATCGGATGTTAAAACGCATGCTACACCTGTTTAAGTTGAAATTTACCATCCGAATAAAAAAAAAACAATTTGGAAATTGAAGATTTGTAGTTTTTTTATATTTTTCGCCAAATCTAATTTGTTGTGAATTGAATTCTTTTTATTATTATTTAGCTGTTTTCTTGCAACATTTTACTGGATACTGTCTGCGTTCTTTTTAAGATATTTTCAGTCGACAGAGTAAAATTGGTCTTACTCTCCCAAAAAAGTTGACTGAGTATTTGCTACTGGAAAAGTACGCAGACAGACCTAATAACAACAAGAACAAAAGACATGAAATGACGAAAAAATATGTATTCAAAGATTGAGATAAACACTTATTTCTATGTACATACATACATGCAAACATAAAATCAATTTGTAGATATGTATGTATACATATCAAATTTCTTATCAATGCTCAAGTATTTATTAGATCTTAACAATCACAATTATATATCTACATCATGTAAATATATTAAGCATAAATTTGCATGATCTACACTCAAGAAAATTATACTGCTTAAAAATAAGAATGCGTCACATTAATTCAATAATTTTCTATATAATAGAAAATGTATGTTGAGATACCTAAAACCTAATAAATAAATACTGTTAACTAATATTTTTCCATATTGATGTAAGAAATTTCAATATGACTAAACCTTCGCTAATGTTTCTTATTAATTCAACATGGTGTTTACTGATTTAAAGTTGGTTTTTTTCTGTGTGTAAAAAAGTCGTCCAGCCAAAGAAGGTGGATGTAGTTAAATAAACAAAATCTGTAATATATAAACAAATTTCTCAAACTTTAACGCGAGACAAATTTAAGCATGACAAAATGTAAAGCAATCGTAAGTATAAAACCATACAAGGATTAGGGAAGTTCAGATACATGATAGTATTTTATAGTACCAAATGTGGATATTGAAAACAATTTATTTCTATCTACATATAAATACAAGCACGAGAAACTCATATACACACGCACACATACACACACATAACAGAATTCATCTTAGAAAAATCCAAGAAAATTTTAACAACACTCCACCCGCACAAATCGAGACCAATCTGAAATCCCCACAGATATACATTCACAAATTCCTGTGGTCATACATACATACATATACAATATATAAAATTAATCTCAACAGAACACTCTCACCTACCTGAATTATGGATAGTCTTAAACTCCCACAGACATATATACATATAGATTCCCACGGCTACATATAACAAGAACATATCGCCTCCAATAAATCACAATCATCTTAAATTCTCACAGCCATACATACATACACACAATCAATCTACCTCAACAAAATCCTCACCCACCTCAAATCAGGACCAGCCTTAAAATCCTACAGACAGACACACCTACAAATCCCTAAAGCTACATATTATGTCAACAACCCTACCCACCCAAATCACGAACAGACTTAAACTCACACATACATACAAACATACAGATACCCCCGGTTACATATTAGTAAAATACCTCGCCGCTCATAAATCGCGATCAGCCTTAATCTTCTGCAGAAATATATATATTCCAATTACTAGAGAAATACACACTCATACACCAACACATACAGACGATCAATCTACCTCCACAACACCCCCACGCCCCGCTTATCATAGCCTCGATTAAATTCCTGCAGGCAGATACATCCACAAACTCCTACGGTTACATATTACAACACCTACAAACACCCATCCACCCAAATCACAGTCTACCAACACCTATATTAGCATTAGAAAAAATAACTTTCACGCTTTCCCGTCGGCATAAGGACAAATCATTTCCATGATTTTCCTTCGGTATTAGAAAAAATAACTTTCACGTTTTCCCGTCGGCATATACACACATAAAAACCTCGAAACTATGAGTCACCTTAAAACATTCACACAAAATATTCCACACAAAAATTCCCGCGGTCAGGCTGACAGTCAGTAAGACAAACAAAGAGACAGACATACTCTTC
The DNA here is from genome assembly GCA_905220375.1 of Tachina fera. Classification (NCBI taxonomy): domain Eukaryota; kingdom Metazoa; phylum Arthropoda; class Insecta; order Diptera; family Tachinidae; genus Tachina; species Tachina fera. The sequence continues at coordinate 110,638,273 of LR999963.1, forward strand.
ATGTAAAAAAAACTCCTAATGTAAACAAAGAAACACAAATTTCCAAGAATTTAACAATTTCAGCCACAATTTAACAATTTCAGCTACAATTTTGCAAGTTTAATTGAGGCAGAACCATCATTTCACTACTACTGGTTTCCAAGATATTAGCAAACAAAAAGTGACACGATCATTACCAAACAAGGAAGTGGTGTTGATTCGCACTTATGAAAATCCAATCTCTGCAAAATGAATCACGCTTTTTCAAAAATGCGAAACTTTAATTGATCTGTACTAAGTTGGCTTCGCGTTAGTGCTTGTTCCGTTTAAATTATTTTATTAGTGTCTTTTATACAAACAATAGTTGATACGTAACTTAACATGACATATTTTTCCATAGTAATGTATATGAGTAAAATAAAAAAATGTATGTATTTATTTATTTAAACAAATAACAATGCAGTTATGGATATTATGTGCATACATATATATCGTCCTATAAAATGATAAAGGGCCTACCATCATTTTTAAAAAATGTTCAGCAAGTGATACATATTAAAATTAATTGAACTAGAGTGAATTAAAATTAGGAATAATATCTTAATCTTAAAGTTCAGTATTTTCAATTCTTATTATATGAAAGAAGAGAAGAAAAATTAAAATTAACGGCCTGGCCTACGATGTCGTCAAGAAATTATATATGGCTTAGTTATATTGAAAACAAAAACAACATAAGAAAATTTGTTTTTGTTTTCAATATAACTAAGCGACAGATAATTTCTTGTCGACATCGTGGGCCAGGCCGTAAATTCGTCTATGTTCTGGTTGCAACATCGTTTTCACATTTTTATTGTACGATCGGATGTTAAAATGCATGCTACACCTGTTTAGGTTGAAATTTACCATCCGAAAAAAAAACAATTTGGAAATTGAAGATTTGTAGTTTTTTTATATTTTTCGCCAAATCTAATTTGTTGTGAATTGAATTCTTTTTATTATTATTTAGCCGGTGAGGCATATATTGCCTAATGTAAATAAAAACTAAATTTGTATTACATATTTTTCCCGGCGTTTCGTGAATTTTATGTTCACTTCTTCAGGGGATTTTTTCTGTTTTATTAAATTTAAAAAAAAAATAACATCAAAAGCGTATATAAAATTATGTACATAATAAGATAAACTTACTAACAATCAAGTTCTGTTGTTATTAAAACATCAAAAAATAAAAAATATACAAGTTTACTTGAACTAAAAAATTTACAATATAAAGAAAGATGGTTTTAGCTATTCTTTATTATCACACTGTAAATGGCGCTTAAGTTGTCAGTATCTTCTTTTTTGTTCATTGTTTTCGTTATTTTCTGTTGTATTCTTGAACTTTCTGTTGTGTAACGTTTTCTTATATTGTTTTCTAAATTTAGAATTTTAATATTGTCAAAATCAGGTCCACGATTGGTTTCCATTATATGTATAGATAATGCCGTTATTTCTTTGTTTTTATTTATGTCTGCTTTATGTTCTTTCATTCTAGTTGCTAAATTCCTTTTTGTTGTGCCAATATGGATAAGATCACAGCTGTTTGCATTATTCCCTTTACATGGTATTTTATACATGACATTATTTTGTTGTAGTTTGTCAACTGGTGTTTTTGTGTAGTGAAAATGGTACTCAATGTTTTATTATAGTTAGTTAAAAATATGTTTCTCGAACGCAAACGGCATTCGCCAACATAAAAATGAACTTGAGCACTTCCTTACGGAAAAAATATTGATATAATGTTCGTCTCTGAGACTCATTTGACTTCTAGAAGTCTCTTTAAAATGAATGGATAAACTTTATATAATACAAAGGACCCTAGAGGGAGAGCATGCGGTGGATTAGCAATTCTAATAAAGTCAAGACTCATGCAATATATTCTTGACAACATTTGTGAAGAACATCTACAAGCAACAAATATTTGCATTGAAAATTTTTGTACAAATTTCGTGATATCTTCAATTTACTCCCCTCCCAGATTCTCAATTACTGAGGACCAATACGAGAAATTCTACAAATCTCTTGGACCTTGTTTCGTAGCAGCTGGCGACTACAATGCTAAGCATACGTTTTGGGGTTCGCGTTTTATTACGCCTAGAGGTAGGGCGTTGTTCAACAAAATTTCAAAAATGGGCTTGGATATTATTTCGAGTGGGGAGCCTACTTACTGGCCTACTGACGTACGAAAAATTCCGGATGTTATAGATTTCGGCGTCATAAAAAGTATTTCTAGGGAATTAATTCACGTTGAAGCTTTCCTAGATCTCTCGTCCGATCACTCTCCCACGATCGTTACAATCTGCAGCCCACTGAGAACCGCTTTACCTTAGCCATATGTCAAGATGATAAATCGTGTTAATTGGCTGGGATTCAAAAAATATTTTAGTAGTCATTGCACAGAAAATATTACTAAGAACACCCAATGATATTGAATCGAACATTGCAAATCTTAACGAAAATATTAAACAAGCTTCTGCACATGCCACTACCTCCCATCAGCATACTGGGTTCAATAAAATTTATTCTACAAACGTTGAACATCTCGTACGTGAAAAAAGAAGAGCTAGAAGGGAATGGCAACAGCACAGATCACCTCAACACAAAATCTGATTTAAAGAGTGCACTAAACGACTCCAAGAGTTGCTTGCATCTTAAAAAACTGCATCTTTTAAAAATTATCTGGAAGGCCTTGATGTCACATCAGCATCTAATTACTCTTTGTGGCGCGCTGCAAATATTTAACAAAACTCGAGTCACATCCTAATCCGCTTGCTTTTAATATTTTGAACTTTACTGGACACATCCGCTTAAAAAAGAGGGACACAAGGGCTCTATTACTCAACACGCCAAGATGGGATTTCTTGAATATACTTTTTTTATAAGTTTATCTTATTATGTTTATCCTTTACTGCAAGACACTCCTACGCCAACCATGCCGTGCGAAGTATTACATATGGATATAATAGAAATACAAAATCAAAAATTCCTGTCCGTACTGGACAAGTTCTCCAAGTTCGTTAAGCTGTTTTATATAAGTGACAGGTCTGTATTAAACGTGAGAGAAAAATTAGTAAAAATCCTTCATTACTTTACAGCCCCAAAGATTTTAGTAACTGACAACGAGAGTAGTTTCCTTAGCCCCTTAGTAAAAGATTTCATTGAAAGACTAGGGATAAAAATTTATTTGACCCCATCGCAACGAAGCGAAGTAAATGGACAGGTAGAACGCGTCCACTCAACTCTTATAGAAATTTACAGGTGCCTACGGGCCGAAAAAGAGGAACTCAGTGTGCAAGAGCTAATATATGTAGCCGTCGATAGATATAACAATACTATTCACTCCGTTACAGGAAAAAGACCTAGCGATATATTCTTTAACAGAATAAAAGCATCCGATATAAACAAACTGTTTGAAGCCCGCTCTAAAATTAACAAGGATCTTAGGGAGCTAATTAAAAAGAACGCTAGGGAAAGGAACAAGCGTATGAATAAGAAACGCACGTCTCCAAGAAAATTTAGAAAAGGTGATACGATCTTTGTTAAAATTAAAAACGTCAAAGCTAAAAACAAACCAGTTTTTAGGAAAGAGATTGTAGAAAAGGATAACAGGGTCACAGTACGCACGGTAAGTGGTAAAAGGATTCACAAGGCTCACATAAAAAATTTTAAACAAATTCCATGAATTATCAAACATTCTATTTCTTTCACAAGATTTTTTTCTAGAATTCAAAATAACGCAATTACTAAAAATATATAAAGCGCTCTATAAAAAATTGGTGAGTGCCTCAGGCACAGGGGTTCGACTCCCTAAGGGCAGCGCTCATTACTATTATAAAAATGCCGATATACATAAATTGAAATCAATATAGATTTGAAATTAAATTATATAAAAAAAGGGAAAAGAGTAAACTCTTTACATACATATATAAAAATCTATCATTTAATTAAAAAGATAAAATTCAAAAAAAAAAAAAACGGCTTTGCCAGAATCATAATCACTTATGTTATTTAATAAAATAATTATTTTTCAGGAAAAATGATTTCCAAAATAAGTATTCTCTTTATGGGTTATATTTTTACTCTACACGCTGAACAAATTTTTCACTATGACGTCCCTATTGTTACTGTGAGAGCTGGCAACGCTTGGACGATTAATGGCAATTTTAAATTGGTTCACGTCATCAACCTGGATGAATACGCAACAATTGCGGACAATATAACAATGCTGGTCCAGAAACACTTGCCGCCCGGCAAGACTAAGGAAATAATTGATTACCATCTGACGCAGGTGCAAGAGAGACTCATCGAGCTAGGAGCCATACGGGCCAGAACCCGAAGATCAATCGATTGGATAGGATCCGCATGGAAATGGGTCGCTGGCAATCCGGACGCTGCAGATTGGAACTCTATTTTAAAAAGTCAAAACGCAATAATTGATAACAACAATGAACAGTACAAGATTAACGCACAAATATTGAACACCACGAATGAAATTGTTCATAAATCGAATGATCTTATTATCAAAATGAACGAGATTAGCAATGGCAAAGAGGCCGAGAGAATTGGACAGAACACTATGAACCAAGTTCTCATTCTAAAAGATATGATTACCGAAGTAGTAAGGGCTTGTCAATTGGCTAAAAGTGGAATTATCAACACAAACTTATTGAATACAGCTGAGGTCGAGGATACTATTTCCGAAATGGAAACACTTCCATATGCTAACGCCATCGAAGCTATTGAACACGGGAATCCATCCATATATACAAATGGGTCACTATTGCTATATGTCCTCTTCATTCCAAAGCTGAAAAAGGACTTTTATCACCGACTCATCGCTAGAACAACAATAAGAATGGGTAGACAAATTGAATTGCCATTTAATGAAATACTGATAAGTCAAAATGAAACGTTTGGTGTGAAAACCCCCTGTCTAAACATCAACAAAGTAACAGTCTGTCAACAAACATCTCTAATCAAACTGGCTGAAGAAACATGTATACCACGCCTGCTCAAAGGAGGAATTGCAAACTGCCGTTACAAGATGACTAAGACGCATGTAAGAGAAATGTTAACAACCGATATTATTTTCCTAACAATCTTCGAGGGCGTCCTTAAAACCCAAACACATACAAAAACGCTCAATGGAAGTTACCTGATACAGCTGTATAACGAAAGCATACTGATCAACAACGAAACATTCTCCAGCACATCTGTTTCGAGGCTACAACCACTTCCCCCTGTCCTAACCAACGTGGCTGATCAAAAACTACTGGTAGACATCGACCAAGTCCACAATTTAAGTTTGAACAACGTAAACAAGCTTGAGTATCTTGGGTTGAAATTGAACTTGTCACTTGGAACACATATAAGTATCGCGATTGCGATGGGTATTTGCGTTGGAGTCCTGTGGCATAGGATAACTAGGAGAATCAACCTACCAACAATCAAATTTCCTCAGACAGCCGATCCTACCACTACACCAAGGAATGTGATCTGCGGGACGCAGATATTTAAAGAGGGAGGAGTTAGCGACACCAACCAAATCAATTTGCAATAATCAGCATTTAATAAATTAAGAATTTCTACACGCGTATCCGGTCTAATTACAAACTGTCTACTTGCACTTGTTTCGTGGGAAAGCTATTTTGTTGGATCAGCATGTGAATATTGGCGCATGTATTGCAATATGATCGGACAACCAAAAAGCCAAGTAGAAGAAAAGAAAAACAGTCAGTCTTGGTTGCGAGCTTCTTCGGTTCAGTGTTATAAATTTAATTTGTGAATAATTAATATTGTGAATAAAGAATTAATTGTTTGATTTGAAATTTAAATATAAAGTGAGTTATTTAATTAATAATTGGCGCTGTTGGTTGCGCCTTAAATAATTTTTTTTTCGAACTCAAGTGTAGATCCTTTAACTTAGAGTATTCCTCAATGTCACTGTTTATGTTTTTTTGTTTGCTTTTTTTGTATTTGTTATTTCCACTATGTAAAAAATATTATCAAAGCAATAAAGCTTATTTATTAAAGTCAGTATGTACCTATTACGAATAATATGTACTACGAATATTTTTTTGTATAATTTTTTGTTTGTTTGGTATGTAGAAAATATTCCGCTAATCGACTGTTCGCTATGAAGGTACCTCGTCATGTGTTTCATGTTTTCGTATTCATCCATGAATTTCTGATATTGACTCCTTAATTCGGGGTTTTTATGCAGTCGGTGTTCTAATGACAAGAAACGATTTATAGCGATTTGTAAGAGTCAGGATGTTGGTTGAACGGGATCTTTACAACAAACCAATTTTCATTATTCCGCGTTGTATGATGTATAAAGAAATCTTCAAATTTTTTTTCTGCTAGTGACAATGCCCTTTCAGTTGACTTAAGTTCATTCAGTTCCCACAGTCTTGCAATGGAAGCTTCAATTTTGTCATTAGTTGTGGATACTCCGCATATAAGCTGTTTGGGATTTTTTACTTGTATTTTTCCAGAAATTATGCATCCAAGAACAGTATTCTGGAGGGTTGGTAATTGTGGAGATACTTCGATTTGTCCAACTGAAAGTAGTTGATTGTCGAGTTTGTCCGTTCGGTTGAAATGTGGATCAGCTTGTACCAAGTTTTTGGGTAATGATAATTTCATCATAGCTGTTTCAAAAATATCCTTGTATTTGTCGATAAGCTCTGAGATGTTTTTGTAGTAATCTTTAGCAAAGTAGTCGTGGCCTAACCGAATTTGATCGAATCAACGGATTTTGCTGTCCGTCATCTCAAATTCCGACCAAGCGCTATCTAGCCTTTTGAGTCGTTCCTTATAATAAACAACAATTTCTTGGTAGCTGAGTCCTTTTTAAAGTTGCGGATTATAGTTTCGATCAAGTCAACTCTTGCCAGCTGTGATTCTATCAGCTTGTTGAAAGTGTCCATGTTTGGTTTCTCAGGAGTCACGATTTGAATTGTAAAGACTTCTGGCTGCCTGAAGGGGAAGCTCCAGTATAGAAATTTGATGATAAACATTGATCCCAGCTCCCTGAAGAGAATGCTCCAGTGTAGGAAGTCTCATGCTGAATATTAACCCAACCTGCCTGAGAGGAGTGCTTTTAGTGTAGGAAACTTCAAAGACGAATATTGATCCTGTGTCAGATCACGTCGGAGTCACTAAATGATTAATTCAGTCAATAAATAAGGATAAACTAGTTTGTTTAACCTGTTTGGATTATCTTAAAGGCGATTCACCAGGAAGATTTATTGATGCAACTCGAGCACTTCAAACTTGTTTGCGTGGAGATGGTTAAATCACTTTTTGTAAAAACAACTTTGTTTTCTTTTCAAAATATAACTGAACAAATGTTTTATTTAACGTTCTTTCTTATATACTAACTTATTGATATGTCATTAAAATTTTCTGCTATTAATTGAATTGCTTAACCTTTATGTCAACAGCAGAAATGCTTTACGCACGTATTTGTATTATATTCAAACGTGCTATCGAAAGTACATGAGTTACGATGCTTCAATTTTAAAGGCGTGCTAAAATTTGTGTAACATTGTGTAAAAATTTTAATGCAAATATCTACTTAAAACACCTATTGAATACAAACCACCTCTGCGCACTTCTACCGGAGGTTGGGCCAAAAGCGATACTGAAAAAGGTAACATATTTGTTAAGCATATAAAATCCGTATTTACGCCAAACACATGTACTGGTATTATTAATTTACCGAGTGTAGTTACTCTACCCCCTCAACCCATAAAATTTAAGATGCGTGATGTTCAGAAACTAATTGCTGAACTCAACCCGAAGAAAGCTCCAGGTATTGATGGAATCAGTAACAATATGCTGAGAAATTCGCCCCATATTGCAATTAGAATCCTGTTATTTATTTTTAACGCCATTTTACGACTGCAGTATTATCAACAAAGCTGGAAGCTTGCGAAGGTCAAAATGATTCCAAAGCCGGGCAAAGACCTTACCAAGGCTAAGTCATACAGGCCAATAAGTCTGTTATCAACGATGACAAAACTTTTCGAAAAACTGCTCATGAAAAAATTGTGCCCTACTCTAAGAGGTAGTGGATGCATCCCAGACCATCAATTTGGTTTTAAAAGTCAGCAAAGCACCATTGAAATAACTCATAGATTGGTGCAATTTATAAGAAGAACTTTTGAAGAAAATATGTATTGTTCTGCCCTGTTTATTGACGTTTCTCAGGCATTTGATAAGGTGTGGCATAAAGGCCTAATTTTTAAATTAAAATCATATTTACCAATAAATTTTCTGAATCTATTAGAAAGCTACATAACTACCCGAAAGTTTACGGCTGTGAAAGGAGAATTCATGAGTCTGCCCGAATCTATAACATCCGGTGTGCCATAGGGGAGCATACTGGGGCCAGTATTGTATTTGATTTATACTTTTGATATGCCTATGAGCAGCAATATCCACACATCTACGTTTGCCGATACTACAGCCTGCCTTAGTTTGCACAAAAACCCGCACGAGGCTTCCCGATATATTCAAGAACATATTACACAGTTGGACATCTGGTTGAACTTATGGAGAATTAAAGTCAATGAGCAAAAGTGTGTCCATATAACGTTTACCAAAAGAAGAGTAACTTGTTTCTCCATTCAAATCAACAATCAAAATATTCCTCAACATTCCCAAGTGAAATACCCTTGGAAAACACCTTGATAGAAAGCTTACATGGAAACATCACATTGACTTTAAGGTAACTCAGATGAAACTTAAGTTATCTCAAATACATTGGTTGATTGGCAGAAATTCTATACTTAGTCTGGACTGCAAACTCTTAATATACAAGTCGCTTTTGAAGCCAATATGGTGTTATGGTATCCAGTTATGGGGCACTGCTTCAGCTTGCAATGTAGAGAGAATTCAACGAAGACAAAACAAAATTTTAAGATTAATAACATCTGCTCCATTGTATATTAAGAATTCCAATTTGCATCGTGATTTAAAAATGCCACTAGTGACTGAAGAAATTGCAAGATACGCAGGCAAATACTTAACAAAACTCGAGTCACATCGTAATCCGCCCTCGCGTAATATTTTGAACTTTACTGGACACATCCGTCTAAAAAAGAGGGACACAAGGGCTATTTTACTCAACACTCTAGATGCGATTGCTTGAAAATACATTTAACTTTCCAATTTAATTATCACTACGTATGTATTATTTAAACTATCACTAAGTTTTGGCCGGCACTGGTTGTGCTAAATAATTATATTTTAGCTTTAAGATTTGATTACTTATTGTTAGTTCATATTTGAAGATACAATAAATAAATATATGTATTAAAAAAAATATCTACTTTTGAGCGGTAAAATAAAGTTTTATTTTCTATTAAGTTCTGTGTAAATTGAAAACTTTAAACTCGTTTTCTATAATGATCATATAATCTGCGATCGTGAAGTAAACAACGCGTATTTTTTGTGGTGTGCTTAATATCGCTTATATTCTGTATAATATTATATTTAAAATATTTTTTTCTCACAAATACGGCAAAACGGTGCGAATAATTTTTTCGTGGTAGAATTATAAAAATTAGCACTAATAAAATATTAAAAATTATTAAGCAAAATAAATCAAATTAAATACGTCAAAATGTTGAAAACTAATTGGGCATATTCACTCAAACGTGATGAGCTACTAAATGCATTAAGCGAGTTCACACTAGAGACAAATGGCAACGTGGAAGAACTGCGGAAACGATATGCTAAGTTTATAGGGTCCCCCAGAACGAAAATGTTGTCAACAGACTATTAGAACTACAAAGAAAGTGTGAAGCTTCGAATGCGCTGGCCGATTCTACCCAAAAAGGGGCGGTTTCAAAGTCCTCACTGGATGAAAGTGTTGGAGAAAATGCAGCAGGTTACATACCAGTAATCGTGTCCACACCCACACGAAACTAGATCGAGTCAAAGTTCGCGTTAATTGAAAACGTGAGGAAGTTGGGCCTAGTGTATGATGATTGTAGTGATCCACTAGCGTTTATCGAGCGTGTGGAAAAATTAGCAGAAATATACACGGTATCACTAGAATAATTACCAAAATTAATGCCGAAATTCTTACAATACCAGGCTCTCGTAGTGTATCGCATCAATAATGAACAGGCAGGCATTTAGTACTTCTAAAACAAGTTTCTTAGAATTTTTTCTCCCCTCCAGATACTTTGAATAACTCGAGGAAGACATTCGTGCTAGGAGGCAGGTACCGCGAGAACAGTTTAAGCCCAACGTTTTGGCCTTGCAAAATTTGATGCGACATTCCAAATTAACAAACGATCAACAGCTTCAACATATTTTTACAAACGATCGTACCAAATATGAATGGTATATAAAGCAAAGAGATTTCACTACTGTTAATGCTTTTGATTCTTTTTACTTGGTATCAAAATAAAAAGAATCTCTTGTTGAATTAAACTTAGAGAAAAACACTTACTTCGTTTTTGTTTGAATTTTTTTTTGTTCATATTTTTGCGAAGTCTAAAGTGCACTTAAATTCTTTACCACAATTTAATTAAAATTAAATTAATTTATTTCTCACACATTTTTCAAGCCAGGTATGAGAACCATCATGTCAGCATAATTGACGAAATAATAAAACATTTTATTTTCCGAGTGTGTTTCAAATTACCAGCCAGATAGTAGTGAAATTGAATATCTGTTTTGTTTAGCTTACGATGGGAATGAATTTGGCAATGAACAATTTCTGGCCATTTTATATTATGTTTGTATTAAAACAAATTTTTGTGATTGTACTAGTTTTAAGTTCTTTTTACCCCTTTTGTATAAATATTAAAGCTACTGAATAAAGTTTATGATTGCAATTTAAATCGTCATCTACTACACTACATTTCTTTGAATAACTAATTGATTCCTCCACAACTTGATTTATCCTTGTGTATCGCTTGGATAAAAAACACCAACATTTTATAAATTGTTTATACTTCTGTATCACTTGAATAAGCCCCACCACTTACATCTCAGTTAAGACAGGCAAACAAGTCTGGTATTAACATTTTTGGCGTTCGTGACAAGACCTGCAATCCTCACTATCCTGCTTTCCACAACCACTAATCTACCATGGAATCAACTTCAAAAAAACTGCTCCGCCATCTAAAGGAAACGGCAGAACATATTGCAACCACCATTCGAAGTTTCACAAAGGACTCCGTCAGCCGAAAAACTGCAACCTATTACCAGGAACGACTATCTTGTCTAAAGACAGCTTAGACAGAGTTTTACACAACTGATAATGAATTAGGAGAGTTGAAAGACGTAGACACATCTGATGAATACTTTACATCCGACTACTATACTCGAATTGAAGCCATGACGACAAAATACATAGTGATAATGAAACGTGAACTCGATAATCCAGGTAAGGAATCCGGGAAAAAGGAACTTCCTAATCCCAAACCTGCAAATACAGGTCAAACGCAAGCCGGGGCAACTGGGGGCCACAATCCCAATTCCAAACCTGGAAACACAGATCAATCGCAAGCCGAAGCAACTGAGGGGCCACGATGGATTAATCAGCCGTTCACTTGAAAAAATGGCGGCGTTTACTCGACAGCTAGAACCCTTCAGTTGCAACCAGGTCAAGATCAATCTTACTATGAAGTCAAAAAGGCCAATATCTCGCAGCTATGGCTTCAATTGGAAAAACGTAATGATGAAGTACTGGACAAATATCCCGACCCGGACATCACTGGTTACGATTCAATCAGATATGTTCACCTCAAACAAGCTGCACAATCAGCAATCATACAGCTCACCACGGCCAAAAGAAGCCACAATCACTAAACCACAGAAACAACGGCCAAACTATCAACCTTACCTTTGCCTACGATCATCATTACAAAATTTGATGGTGACTACATGAAATGGACATCGTTCTGCAATTTATTTACAAGAATCGTACATGAGCAACAGATGTCAGACGCTCATAAAATATGGTTCTTAAAAACCAACGTTAGTGCAGAAAATTATCAGCTGGCGTGGCAATTGCTGCAAGATCGATACAACAACAAAAGGGTAATGGTAGCCACAGCAGTTCAGAGACTACTCACCAGCCACCCGGGGCATCAACATTAGGTGCTAGTAAGCAATTGCACGATACAACGAAGGAATCCTTGGCAGCTCTCTCCAACATGCGGATTCAAATATTATCGTGGGATTCACTGCTTATCCACATCCTAGTCAAAAAGTTAGATAAAACAGTGCATGCTCAATATGAGCAATCAATTTCTCACCCAAAGGAAATACAAACAATCAACAAATTTCTGACATTCCTTGAGAACTATTTTCACACTCTGGCAGCAATGGGACACAAGGATAAATCTTCGTTGTCCACTACCAACCTCGACACGAAAATTGGTTATGCATAGTTTGCAAGCGAGATTCTCACCTATTGTATTGATGCAAGAAATTCATCGATGTAATCTCAACAAACAGACTAAACATGATACAGAAACATAAATTATGTGTCAACTGCTTTAAAAGTACCCATAGTACCAAACAATGTACAATTTGAGGCCGTTGTCAGAAATGTGGAAAAAAGCACTATACCTTGGTACATCTGGAACCAGCCCCACAAGGTAATTCGTCATCAAGAAAAGTTACTCCTCCTAAAAAAGAAATTGAATCAGACAGAGAGGCACCTACACTTAACAACCCCACCACAACAACCATGAAATCTCTCGTTAGCACACTACAGGACAGCTTAAAGCAGGAGGGCAAGTTCCGTCGGCAGAAGAACTTTTGTCCTATTAAGAACAGCGTTGGTAAAGGTCAAGGCAAATGGACTAGAAACTGAATGTAAGGCAATTCTCGACTCAGGCTCATAAGTCAACCTCATAAAAGAGAGATTAGTCTTAACTCTAGGGATCCCAGCAAAAACCACCTCGATTTCTATCAATGGCATTGGAAAAACCACACCAAATTTCAACACCGTGTCAACATATCACTTCAATCCAGACTCAACAACTTTTCAACACGTCTGGAGGCATTTGTGTTGCCACAAATAATTTCTACTCAACCTGCTCATCAACTTACAATCGATAAGTGGGCGATTCCTAACAATATCACACTGGTGGGCCCAACTTTTAACTGACCAGAAAAAATTTACATTTTTTATGATTTTGCTGGATATTATCGGGAAAGGTATCTGGCAACAACTCTCATCAGCAATATGTGGTACTTTAACTGAAGAGGATAAAATGAATACGGCTATCGGAGACTACTCACCAGCCACCCGGGGCATCAACATTAGGTGCTAGTAAGCAATTGCACGATACAACGAAGGAATCCTTGGCAGCTCTCTCCAACATGCGGATTCAAATATTATCGTGGGATTCACTGCTAATCCACATCCTAGTCAAAAAGTTAGATAAAACAGTGCATGCTCAATATGAGCAATCAATTTCTCACCCAAAGGAAATACAAACAATCAACAAATTTCTGACATTCCTTGAGAACTATTTTCACACTCTGGCAGCAATGGGACACAAGGATAAATCTTCGTTGTCCACTACCAACCTCGACACGAAAATTGGTTATGCATAGTTTGCAAGCGAGATTCTCACCTATTGTATTGATGCAAGAAATTCATCGATGTAATCTCAACAAACAGACTAAACATGATACAGAAACATAAATTATGTGTCAACTGCTTTAAAAGTACCCATAGTACCAAACAATGTACAATTTGAGGCCGTTGTCAGAAATGTGGAAAAAAGCACTATACCTTGGTACATCTGGAACCAGCCCCACAAGGTAATTCGTCATCAAGAAAAGTTACTCCTCCTAAAAAAGAAATTGAATCAGACAGAGAGGCACCTACACTTAACAACCCCACCACAACAACCATGAAATCTCTCGTTAGCACACTACAGGACAGCTTAAAGCAGGAGGGCAAGTTCCGTCGGCAGAAGAACTTTTGTCCTATTAAGAACAGCGTTGGTAAAGGTCAAGGCAAATGGACTAGAAACTGAATGTAAGGCAATTCTCGACTCAGGCTCATAAGTCAACCTCATAAAAGAGAGATTAGTCTTAACTCTAGGGATCCCAGCAAAAACCACCTCGATTTCTATCAATGGCATTGGAAAAACCACACCAAATTTCAACACCGTGTCAACATATCACTTCAATCCAGACTCAACAACTTTTCAACACGTCTGGAGGCATTTGTGTTGCCACAAATAATTTCTACTCAACCTGCTCATCAACTTACAATCGATAAGTGGGTGATTCCTAACAATATCACACTGGTGGGCCCAACTTTTAACTGACCAGAAAAAATTTACATTTTTTATGATTTTGCTGGATATTATCGGGAAAGGTATCTGGCAACAACTTTCATCAGCAATATGTGGTACTTTAACTGAAGAGGATAAAATGAATACGGCTATCGAACGATTCTGGAAACTGTATGAGATAGAGAGCACTTGGCAACAAGTATCCCCCTTTGACGCCCAATGTGAGGCACATTTCAATCAACTCACTATTCGTAACAAAGAAGGACGGTTCAAAGTACGAGTACCACTCTGTACTAAAACATCTTCTTTAGGCGCCTCACATAATATTGCCTTTAACCGCTTCCTCAGCTTAGAACGTCTATTATCAAAAGATGCTTCCCTGAAAAATCAATATATGCAGTTTATGAAGGATTACAAAACAATGGGACACATGTCGAAAATCAACATAGATGAAGTAGAAAGGTCTAAATACTATATTACTCACCACTGTAGTTTACGACCTGATAGTAGCACAACTAAAATTCGGGTGGTATTTGATGCATCAGAAAAAACCTCGTCAGGAAAATCTTTGAATGACATTTTGCACATCGGGCCACCACTACAAAATTAGCTGCTTACGGTGCTTCTGCGATTTCGGGTTACACGTTTCGTGTTCACAACAGACATGGAAAAAATGTACCGACAAATATTGGTCCATCCAAAAGACCAACAGTACCAGATAATTCTATGGAGAAGTAATGTTTCTGAACCCATCAGTTACTTCAAGTTGAATACAGAGACATATGGAACCAGACCTGCACCATACTTGACATGCCTAAAGGAAATAAGCCATGATAACAACATGCAGTTTCCGTTAGCAGCCAATTTCTTGGAAAAAAAAACTTTTATCTGGATGATGGTTTGGGGGGAGCCGATAGCTCGAACATAGCACTAGAAACTCAGCGGCAACTATAACACGTCATGTCAAAGTACGGAATTCATTTACGAAAATGGTGCGCAAAGCATATCCAATTGCTACGCAATATCCCCAATGATGATCATGAAATTAGTCTTGATTTTTCCACAGACAAAACCGACTATACATAAAAGTTGACTACCCAAGGAAGATCTACTGAAAATTAGGGTCAACATACGATCAATCCAGGAATTATGGAATTTGAATCTTTCATGGGATGAGGCAGTGTATTCAGTGCCTTCAGTGTCTTTGACTCACGCTGGCGAAGCTTTCGAAGTAATCTGAGTGAACTCAAAATCTTTCAAGCTAATCGACATATATATAAAGGATCGATTCCACGCAATACGCAACTTCATGTTTGTACAGATGCCTCAGAAAAGGCTTATGGTGCCGCAATATATATCAGAGCATTCTTGCCAAATAAAACAGTTATTGTATACTTGCTTTGTGCGAAGTCCCGTATAGCCCCTCTCAAGCAACAAACGCTGCCCAGGCTAGAATTATGTGCTGCCCAGTTGGGTGCTAACTTAGCTACAAAAGTTAAACACGATCTGGTTATGAATACAATGCCAACATTCTACTTGTCTGATTCAAAAATAGTATTAGCATGGATAAATTTACGATCATCTTCGTTGCATACATTTGTAGCAAATCGAATAGCTTCAATTCAAGAAAGCCCGACACCTGATCAATGGCGTCATGTGAGTTCCCAGGACAACCCAGAAGACATAATATCTAGAGGATTGGATGCAGAGCAGTTGCAGCATACACCCATGTATGGGCCATTCTTTCTTCATGGTGATGAAACACATTGGCCTCCGATATTCTCCCCAAATCCTGACATACCTTTACCTGAACAGAAGAAAATTTTCTATAATATGCTGGTTTCATTACCGACTTTTTTGCATTGTATCTGTTTAACTCAGTAAATGAATAAATATAAACTAAGTTGTTTAACCTGTTTGGATTATTTTCAAGGCGATTCACCAGGATGATTTATTGATGCAACTTAAGCACTTGAAACTTGGTTGCGTGGAGATGGTTAAATCACTTTTTGTAAAAACAACTTTGTTTTCTTTTCAAAATGTAACTGAACAAATGTTTTATTTAACGTTCTTTCTTATATACTCACTTATTGATATGTCATTAAACTTTTCTACTATTAATTGTATTGTTTAATTAAATTGAGGTCATAAAATTTTGCTTTATTATTTGTATTGCTTAAGTACAAGTTCATTGTACAAAAAACAACCATTTATGCATGATTGCAAGTTTGCAATTCCTTATGATCCAATTTTGATATTCTTATGCAGCGTAATTATGAACAGTGTCTTATCTCTTTTTGTTTAATTGTGAGATGTAATGAACTACAGGAGAAGTGTAGTTTAAAATATAGGTCAGAGTTGTTTTTTGTGAAAGTATAAACAGTATCAACCATAAAAATTCTTTTAAAACCCTGCAACGTATTATAGGATACATCTTTAGATTAATAAAAAATGCTAGAATTTCCAAGGCAGATCGACAAACTCAAAGAACTCTGACACCTTTCAAGCTTCACGATTCATTATAATTATTAGAAAAACTCAAAAATTTGCATTCGCAGAAGATATCATGCAGTTGCGAAAAGGCAAAGAACTAAGGGTGTCAAGTCCGATCAAAAGTTTGTGACCATTTTAGGATGAAAATTGCGTTTTAAGAATCGAGGCCGACTAGAAAAGTCCACATTGCCATTCGATACAAGACATCTAATGCTCCTTCCTTATAATGAGATAATCAGTAAACTAATATTTGAGTCAATACACAAAGAAAATAAGCATGGTGGTGCTCAGGCTCTCCTTACAAATATACGACACTGATTTTGGCCCATCAAGGGAAAATACTTAGCACGAGAAACCATCCATAAGTGCGTAAGTTGCGTAAAATCAAAGTCAAAACTTCTCCAGCAGATCATGGGAAATTTGCCTACAACGAGGGTTACACCAGCAAGACCATTTTTAAATCCCAGGGTTGACTATTGTGGTCCAATTTGGGTTCACTTTAAAACTCAAGGAAAATGACCTCAAAAGGCGTACATTGCAGTTTTCCGTTGGTTCGCCACGAAAGCAGTGCATCTCGAATTAGTTACAAGCCTAACAACAAAAGCGTTCCTGGGAGCACTAAAACGATTCACCAGTCACCGAAGTCACTGCCAACAACTTTGCTGCGACAATACAACAAACTTTGTCTGAGCACGAAATCAACTAGCGAAATTATCATCAGCCCTTTTTACTCCCATAGCTCAAAAAGCCTTTCAGCGAGAATATGCAAATAAAAACATTTCTTTTCATTTCATTCCTCCTCGAGCACCACATTTTGAGGGATTGTGGGAGGCCGCAGTCAAATCAGCCAATAAGCTATTACTCAAAGAAAGGGCAAACGTATCCCTAATTTATGAAGAAATGGAAACTGTAGTCATAGAGGTAGAGGCAATACTGAATTCCAGACTATTACAGCATTATCAAATGATCTTAATGATGCCGCTGCCTTGACTCCTGTCCATTTCCTGATTGGGGGACCTCTCACGGCACAAGTCGATGCAACTGCTCAGTCGATGTAGCCATCATTCGTTAAACGATGGAAATTAGTATCAAAACTAAAACATCATTTCTGGCAACGATGGTCCCACGAGTACCTCACTGAACTCCAGCGGCGTAACAAATGGCAATCAAAGTCTCTAAATCTGCCAGTGGGTACTATAGTAATAGTTAAAGACAACACTCCTCTCGTGACGTGGCGAATCGGAAAGGTGATAGAAACATTCCCTGGGGCCGACGGTATCGTGAGGACGCCAACAGTAAAAACGTCTACAGGTATCATTAAACGGGCAATTCACTGACTTGCTCCGCTTCCTATCGATACATCCTACACCACTACTGGAAATGAAAGTATACCTGATCCGCTCCCTCTGGATACAACCTCAACCTCTTCGGGCAGTGAATGTGTAAAAAGCAGTTCCCTTCCCAAGAAAAAGTACAAATCTACAGACAAAACTAAAGTAAATAGCTCGGAACTGCAGAGAAACCAACCACCCACTTACAAATATAAAGCCTTACCACCCTCAAAACGCTGCACAGTAGCACCACAGCTATCACCGAGATCAAATTGGAACATTTTGTTTGACCCTGGCACTTAATTTACTTCAGCATAAATTACCGGAAGTTGTTCAGTTAAATTGCCGTTTGATATTAACAATACCCCTGGGGGCACAATATGTTAATGCTTTTGGTTCTTTTTATTTGGTATTGAAGTAAAAAGAACCTCTAGTTGAATTAAACCTTAAGCAAAAGGCTTACTTTGATTTTGTTTGCCTTTTTTTGTTTGTACATATTTTTGCCAAGTCTCAAGTGCACTTAAATTCTTTCCTTTTCTTTTTTAACATTTTGTATAAATATTAAAGTTATTGAATAAAGTTTATGATTGCAATTTAAATCGTCATCTACTACACTTCATTTCTTTGAGTCAATTAGATTATCCTAGTGTACTACCTGAATAACTAATTGATTCCTCCACAACTTGATATATCCTTTTGTATCACTTGGATAAAAAACACCAACATTTTTTAAATTGCTTATCCTTGTGCACCACTTGGATAAGCTCCACCACTTACATCTCAGTTAAGCCACGCAAACGAGTCTGATATTAACAACTACCCTTCCCGAGTTAATTCGCTTGGGAGAAGGTCTGGAGTGAATATCAAATTCTGATGCATCGAATAGATTAGAAAATTAGCGTGGTCGAGCTAGAACGCCCAACTCGCAGAAAAATTGGTGCCAACGTCGGGAACGCGTTACCCACTTTCCAGCCAGAGGCCTGCTGCCTGATAATCACGGGTCGGAAAACAACAAAGGGGATCGACGGAAATAAGGGGCGGCAAATCTCAAAAAATTTCATATAAAACCCCATCGGTAAAATACATCTACAGAGTGCCAAACCACAAATGAACCTCACCACAAACACAGCTGGTAAACAGAAAGCTATAAGCAAAACACAAAGCCGAACGAATCCTACAATTCACAAAAATACAGCATCTACCAAGAAGCTGGCATGAAATAAAAGTAACAGGCGGCGCGGCTCGCTAAATATACGTCCAATGACCAAAGTATCCAATAGTGCCAATAAAGCCAAGACAGCAGAGAACCTAACGGAACCCAAGGAAGCTCATCTTACCACCTCTATACTATTTGCCAGAACATTGGTGAAAGCCACAATTGATACGAGTATTACACGTTATTTTATGTCAGAAATCCTGGCCAAAAAAATACAACAAAAGCCGATATACATCCCTGAAGACGGTGAAGTAATCCTGGCAGATGGCTCCGCTGTAAAGGTAACCAAAACTGTTATTTTTGAGACCATCTAAGGTGACTTGTGTTATCATTCTGGTAATGCAGACAGCAAGTGAAGACATCATTTTAGGCCTAGAGTTTTTGCGGAAATTTGACACCACCATTACTTTTACCGGGGTAACTTTAAATTGTACACCCATCAAAAATTTCTGTGATGCCATAAAAATGGTAGATACTGACCACGCTTAACAAAAATGCTATGAATATAACAATTCCCGCGATAGTTGGGTAAACAATGAAACAAACTACTTAAGGACCCACCCAGATAAGGTCGCCGCTGTTACTACACTACAACTACCCCAAAAAGTGCGAGAAGTGCGACAATTTTTAGGCATCGCATCCTGGTATCGCCAATTTGTGCCTGATTTTGCAACGTTATCACAACAAATAACCCAATTACATAAGAAGGGTAAACATTGGAAGTGGGGACTGGACTAACAATACGCATTCGAGACTCTCAAGACCAAGCTTACTGAGGCACCGGTCTTGACACTTCCTCACTTCTACGAATTGGGCGATGCTTTAACGCAAGAATGTAAAAGGGCAGAACGAGTCATTGCGTGTGCTAGCCGCCACCTTAATCAAGCAGAAAAAAATTAATCTGACAAAGACAAAGGAGTGTCTGGCCATTGTTTTGGGGTATCAGCAAAATGCGAGGGTATCTAAAAAGATATTCTTTCATCACACTAACGGACTAAATGGCTAAAGTCCATTGAAAAGCCCAGGGGAAGATTAGCTCGCTAGGCAAAAGAGCTACAAAAATTCAATTATACGATACAACATCGAAAAGGTAAGAACAATGTTGTAGCAGACGCATTATCCCATCAACAGCGTGACATTGTGAATAAAGGCAGTTGTGAAAACACTTCAACAAATTATTTTGCTTGGTTACGAAAAATGCAAATGAAAATAATCGACAACCCAAAAAAGTACACCGATTACATCATCTTAAATGATGAACTATATCTTCACTTCGAGCGGCAAATCATTGACGAAGATGATCCCCCATGGAAACTGTGTGTGACAACGCCCCAAAGAACACGAGTGAACCAGGAGAATCATGACAACGTCACAGCCGGACACCAAGGCACTCGGAAAACAATCAAGCGTATCGCCACCAGGTATTATTGGCCAGAAATGTTCCGTGAAGTCAGTAAATATGTGCAAGGTTGTCAAAGATGTCAAGAAACTCATCCGATAGTAAAAAAAATCTCAATACCATGTCCATAAAACAAAAACGTTACTACAAATTAAGGCGACGGCAGTGGAAACCCAATGTGGGTGATTTCTTCCTCTTGAAACAACATCCACATTCTACGCAGCCAAATTACTTCCGAAATTTGGAGGACCATATATTATAACATCATTTACCTCTCCAGTCATGGTTGGAATTCAAAAAACTCGGACACACGAAGTCATGACGGCACATTTAAATGAACTTAAACTCTATTATAGCCAAGACTAACCTGAAATATTTACGTTCTTTTTATTATTTTTCCTGCAGATATAACAACCTTTTCTAGACAAGATGGCTCATCAGCAATAGTTTCATCCCCGTATCTATCGATCTTTGCATCACCCTTTAGCCTTGAACGTTCTATTGGCACCGACGTCAAGCCCACATGTCACAATACCACCTGAAACAGCCACGACTACAGCAAAAAAGGTTGAATGCACGACAGATATGTTAAGTCGATATGAATACTGCAGACCAAGACCAAGCACCACAATAAAAACCAGCCCAAGTCCATGGACTCGACAAAAAGAAACCCAACCAGAATATCCGCCAACAATATATAACCAAATCAATCAGCTGCAACAAGCCGGGTCGACACGCAAGCGGCATAAATTCGAACAGTGTGTTAATCGGACGACATATCAAGTATACATCAGACTCACCGGCAACGTCAAAATCAACATCACGCTACGAAATTAGTTCCTCACATGGGGCCTCGTTTTTATCATACAACAAATGTATATTGAAATCTATCCGATTATATTCTTTTTCTTATTATATTTTAAATTGTTTCTTTCATAAATTGAATTATTCATGAATTTAAAGATTGCAATAATATTATTCATATTGCCTTTCACGATTTGAAAATAAATTTAAAATTAATGTTTTGTTACTCATGGAGTCACCATCTATATGTGAATTTAAGTATTCAAATAGCTAAATTTACATTTTTATATAACCATTATTTAGTAACTTACGTTTTATGACAACTGATTATTGGCAGAAATTGGCGTATAAAAAGGAGGAATATCAGCAAGAAATGGGATATCTCCTGCTAGCTGTCAGCGAGGTAAGAACACAAAGTTGAACGTGGTGTAACACATCCATCAGAATTGAGCTTGCCTTTAAACGCATCTACTGGACAGACTTTTAATATTGTGTGACCGGCTTCCTTGGATTTCGGTCTAGGAACAGTCACACTGCTCCCTCTGAAGAAACTTCGTTACAACATATAATATAATTCTGAAATTTATCCAATATACGATAGTATTCTAAAGCAGTTCATTGTGCATTTTTATGATTTAACGATAGTTCACTTAAATGTATTTTACATCTTTATTTAAAAAACCAGAGCGTACTCTAGTTAGGAGGTATTGAGCAGCACCGTTAAAAAACTAATGATTTGTGTAATTTCTTTTGCTTATGCTTCTGAAAATGTTAACAGTAGCAGTTAAAGCGAACACATAAAACGAAAAGCTATACACAACGGAGAGTTTCAGCATTTGACATGTGCCAAAACTTGTTGGTTTGACTGACTGCTCTTTTAAACAAATTCGGATGTAACATTTTCGTTTGTTACTAGTGTTAGTGAAACTGAACAGAAAAGTGAGCATTAGTTATATGATTTTCTAAAAAAAATTACAAGGTAAAAATATTATGAAAAATTAAAATTTTCGAGTTAAAAAGTGGTTTGTATGACCCATTAGAGTGCCTACACACGTTTAGATTGTGTTGCTAAATATCCCTATTAGTTATTCTAAAAGAAATTAAACAAATTACTTTTGAAACAAAGTGCTAGCAGAAATAATTTTTTCGGCATAGTATGTCAATGAGATTTATTTAGTGGACTCTTAGCAACATTATTGCCATATATGTATAGTAAAGCACTGTCACTACGTCTAAATTAGCTATTGCCCAAAAAATTATAATTTTTTCATGACGCACTGTCTTTTGAAATCCTTGGGGATTCATAAAAATTAATAATAATAAAAAAAATTAATAAAAAATATACATATGTAAATAAATAAGTGTACCTATTAGGATGATCGATTATTCGAATTTTTCCAGAAAGCGGGTTTTGAATAGTTCGAATATTCGAAACTATCAAAATACTGATTTCTGTTCTTACAATTTAGGAAAAACCAGACAACCGGTTTTTTAAGTAAGAAAATTATTATACAAAAGTTTATTTTTTGTGAATTAGACCGTATAAAATAATACAAAAATTAAAGGTAAAACATAAAAATTAACTGCATATACATAGCTATGTCTAGTATATATCGCACTTAATCCATAAGAGGGTGTTAACTCAAAAGTTTTTATTTAATTTTTTTGCAAGAAATAAACTAACAACATCAATATCTATTTACTGTAAGAATTTCAACATATTACAATTACTCTTTTGTTGATAAAATTTCTTTTGCTTCATGATCTTGAATCAAAATGTGACTGTTTTTTTGAGTTGTGACTATTTTCAAAACACAAATATTCTTCCCCAATAATAGCAGTGTTTTAGAATAAAAATAGTGGAAATATTTTTCCAAATTGAATTGGCTTACTATGATGTAATCGAATTTTCAAATTCTCTTAAGTTGAGTTAATTCCCTCTTCTTGATTAAGTGCGATATATATAATTTACATATGTGCCCTTAATTATGAAAGTGGTCTAAGTCATAAATATCTCTGTTCGAGATATTTAGTAGATTACATATGAACAAATGAAAAAATATTTTTATATTATGCAACATTTTAGTTAAGAGTTCTTCTAGTCACGATTAATATAAATACTTTTATATTAATATGCACATATGTACATAGCTCTATATAAAATAAGCAGCAAAATGTCGACAAAACTATAAAACACTTTTTACAAATAGATTTTGACATCCATTGCACACCATAGGGCCAATTTTATTCGCCTCTACTACCACTTCCTAAAATAGTTTCGCTTTAATTTCATGTTTCAATGTGATGCCATGCTCAAAACAATGAAAAAAAATACTTAAAAAAATCAACAGAACACGTCGGTCTAAGTTTTAACATAGTGTGACGAACAGTTTGTACACAAACTGATGTCACACCCTGTAAAGAAGTAAAACATAAAATAAAAAATATTGGAACCACAACACATCCAACAAAGTAATTTACAAATAAAGGAATTACCGGTCAATAACAAAATATACATACAAACATGTAAATCAATTAAAGTAAAACATGTATACAACAAAAATCACAATTGAATAAAATAAATAAGAAACAATAACAAAAATAAGTATGCAGAAAGCTCGGTAAATATTACAACAATAACAAACTATTATCATCCCTTTTTTCAGAAGTAATTGTAATGAATCAATATATTTGTTTAATTAAGGTACCTAGAGTAGAAATGGAATTTTGTTAAAGTGAAGGTCCTTGTAAAAATACTTTAGTATGTAAGGAGTATAGTAGAAATGTATTTAGTTTTAATATTAAGACTGAATTGTATGGGATTAATTAGAATGAATCAGGGTAAGTTAGTATTCAACTAGCAAAAATTGTTAGCGATTTCCTAGTCGCTACACAATACAGTAGAATAGCGATAACTAGTTGTTAATAAATATTGTTAGCGATTTTATAGTCGCGATACAATACAGCAGAACACCGATAAGTAGTTATTAATAAATCTTCACAAAAACATAAATGCGAAAATAGGCCAAGTTCCTGTCCAAAATTTCGATAATCGTAAGGGTGTCATATAATTTCTAGATAATCTGCTAACTTGAAAATATTTTTACCAATTTAAAGAAATGAGCAAATAAAAATGTTTCTATCATTTTTTAGAAAAGTAAAAATATTGCCAAGTTAGCAGATTATCTAGAAATTATATGACATCATTACGATTACAAATTTATATAATACATAACATATTTCTGTGTTAGGTATTGTGGCAAACAAAAAATTGGTCAAAATTTATATCTCATTACTTTTAATGGCCGAAATTTTGAACAAGAACTTGGCCTTTTTTCACATTTATGTTTTTGTGAGGATCTGACTACTTTTTGAAAAATGTTCTATAATAACACATTTTAAACTTAAAATTTCAGGAATGTCTTATTTCTATTAATGATCACTGTGCCAGTATAAAATGGCATAGTTGCATAAAATAGTGGGTTAGAGCGTGATGGGTGTTGGATTGTAGACCTTAAAAATGCACTATTGTGTCATTACAACGGGTCGATAGTGTGCGCAATCTGGTAAGAGTCATCTGGAAAGAAACATGTTAAATGCAGCGTACATTTTAGTGGACGTGACGCCGTCTATTTCCTCAATGTATTTACATATTAAAGTCTGCTTAGCCAAAATACATAAATCAAAAGGATATTCCCAATGCGCATGCAAAGTTTCAATAGGGCAGATGGTGCTTTAACTTTTGGATTTTCCGATTGAGTACATCACTTACTATTTGTGTACAAAATGTCAACTCTCAATAGTATAATATTATGTAAAATATTTATGGGCCTTGCCCCGCCGACTTTTATATCTGCTAGTGTTCATGGGTCCTGCGAAATTTGGTATTAAAAAGTTAATGAGAAATATATGAGTAGTAAATTTAAAACAGCTAAGCCGAAGTAAATGAAAGAAAAAACTACTATTTATGGGTGAAGTCACGGCTACGGTTCAAAATAAGAAACTTTTATTTTGGATAAGTGCAATGTGTATAAAAAGTTGTAATAAAATGTATCTTAATTTTGATTTTGAAGTGCTTATTTCCACCTGGTAGCAACTTCTGGTTTTTCAGATTGTTCTTAGTGATCTCTGATCTTAATTTATTTGTGTATCAAATTTAACTTCGCTAGTGCAAATTGTAGTTATAACATCGTGGCCTCATATACCGGGTAACACTTTTTTGTTTTAAGATTTTCCCATTGCCTTACGAAGCAGCACTTATATGTGTATAAACTTTCAGATCTCCAGCGCAAATTAAACCTTTAAATTTTATCAGCATTACCTCTCCCTCTATTTCTAACTCAAAATTATTATATTTTTGTAATGTTAGCGTGGTTGCGCCCATTCTGATAAAATTTTTCGGTTTTCAGATTTTTCTACTTGGTTTCCTACCTAGACCTTCTTGTGTATCAAATTTCAGCTCATAAGCACAAGTACTGATTTTTAATTTTTATGGGCGCAGCCCCACCCCTCTAACTAAAATTTCGAGGTTTTCAGATTTTTCTAGTTGATTTCTCACCTAAACCTACTAGTATATCAAATTTCATATCCCTAGCGCAACTTTTAATTTTTTCTAAACTCAAAATTTTTTTTGGCCAGTGCATAGTATTCGTGTCAAGTTTCATTGCAAATGGATAATAATAATCACATAAATAGTATATCTAAATATGCTGAGCCGAAGGGTATTAAAATGAGGTTTAAATTATATGTGTATGTCAACGGCCACTCTTTTAATAACAAATGTATAGCCTTGCATTACCGCAGTATATATAGACCAAATATCAATATATAAAATCAATATCCATTAAGCGCCTTATATTAGATTTTTTAATTCTGACTTTCAAGGGCGTAGCCCCGCCCACCTGGAAAAAATTTCCAAGCTTTAAAATTTTTTTATTTTATTTCTTACCTAGACCTAGCTCTATATCGAATTTCAGCTCAATAGCACACATTTTTATTTTTAGCCCCGCCCTCCTGGTTAAAATTTTCGGGTTTTCAGATTTTTCTGGCTCGTTGCTTACCTAGATCTTCTTGTGTACCAAATTTAAGCTCTCTAGCAATAGCGCAAGTGCTTCATCAATTTGATGAGTGTGTCAGTGGTCAGTAAGTAATCAGTTAGTTGTCATTGGTCAGTGGTTAGTGAGTATGTCTTAAAATATGCACATCTTGCACCTCTATATCTCCGAAAACGTCGCATATGAGGTTATATGAATTTATTCCAATTATGTTTTAAATATCATAATTTTATTATTGCGGGTAACAAAGTTATGAGTGGGGTAAAAACAGCTCGATTGGCTTCCTGTAAATATACACACTGCGTGCATTGGCCAGAACTTGGCCTGGTGCGCTGCCGTGCGCCTAGATATTGTAAGCGATTTCCTAGTCGCGAAACAATACAGTAGAACACCGATAAGTAGTTATTAACAGAAATTGTTAGCGATTTCCTAATCGCGATACAATACAGTGGAACACCGATAAGTAACATTGATAAATATTGTTAACGATTTCTTAGTCGCGACACAATACAGTAGAACCCCGATATTATTAATAAATATTATTAGCGATTTCCTAGTCCCGAAGCAATACAGTAGAACAACAATAAGTAGATATTAACAAATATTGTCAGTGATTTCCTAGTCGCGAAACAATACAGTAGAACACTGACAAGTAGATATTCATAAATATTGTTAGCGATTTGCTAGTCGCGACACAATACAGTATAGCACCGAAAAATATGTAGTAATAAAACGTTGTTAGTGATTTCCTAGTCGCGAAACAACACAGTAGCCGTGCGGAGAGATAAGTAAAAATATCCACAAGGTTTCAACCGTCCTGATAAGGCGATACATGGGACATCAATAGTGAGGGAAAGTTGACTACCGATGCATAGGAGATAACTCGAAGGAAGCCAAGTCAACAGTTAATCCAGGAAGCTGAGTGACTACTATGAGAGCAGTGTTGTAACGCTACGGAATAACAATTAAATGAACTGTATTTAAGAGAAAAACTAAATTTATTATAGTATATAGCATACGTAACATCCAATTGCATTGAAAGTATTTTTAAGTACTGGACATTTGCCACTCAAATGTCCAGTACATAGGAAGGGCAAATACCGCTGCATGAAGTGTTAGATAAATGCAAAGACGGACTGCACAGTAAATATGTATTTTGTACAACAGCCATTTGACACTCACAAGCCTGATCAAAGGCCGCAGCATAAAGCACTTGAATAAATCATATTTAATAACCACATGTGTTTATTTATATAAATATAAATAATACAAAATCAATGTTTTCTAAATTTCTTATGGGATACACCCCGCACGTCTACCGTGGGAAACTAAAGGGAAAAATTTTTGTTAGAAAGCATATACCTTTTCTTCTCCCTCTTATGTTAAGATAGGTTAAGCATTACTCTCATAGTTAGTATATAAGCAGATGTAATTTAGTTTTAAAGAATAATTATTAAACAACGTTCCTAGAGCTCTTTGCTGAGCTCAGGAAATCAAACAACCAAAAGTACGTTCCTTTTATTTAAAACTAAAAATAATAACGTTTTTACAATTCTTTGTTTTTCTTTCGTTTCTTTCTATTTTTCCTTTCTATGTTGCAAAATTTTCTTTACTCTTTCTTTGAAATGTTGTTATTGTTGTTGGGATATTTATTTCTTCTCAGACAAGCTTGTTGGTTGGTTTTATTTATTCACATTATAATTTTACGATGACCTTACTTTCGGGACTCATAACTGTTTTTGTATAAGATATTGTTTTGTTAGCAAGTATATGTATTGTTTTTCATTGGTAATCGTTGTACATTTTCTGTTACTTCTGATGTGGATCTTGTTCCTTCTCTTACTTATTTTAAATTGTATTATTTCTTTTTATACCTTTTTTTATTCCTTTTTTACTACTGTTCCTTTTTTAATACTGTTCTAAATTCAGTTTCACTTTTTTCGTGTGCACAATTTTGTACTTTTTTTTATAAACTTTCCGTTGCTTTTCAGTTGCTTTGTTGGCCAAAAATATTTTTATATTAAAAGCCGGGCTAAAACCTTTCCAAAGCATAAACCTTTCATACAGGCCAATAAGTCTGCTATCGAAAACTTTAAAACTTTTCGAAAAACTGCTCATCACAAAATTGTCCCCTATTCTAAGAGGTAGTGGATGTATCCTAGACCATCAATTTGGTTTAAGAAGTCAGCATACCAATTTATAAGAAGAACGTTTGAAGAAAAGAAGTTTTGTTCTACCCTGCTTATTGTCGTTTCTCAGGCATTTGATAAAGTGTGGCAT